>OMLJ01051207.1:0-12244 GCA_900302595.1 Gadiculus argenteus | reverse complement strand
ATTCTGGAGATGAGGAGTTCTCTTCACCGCCCCGTCACACCTTGTTAGTGTTTACATACAAACGACACCAGCAAGGTACCGACCTCCGAAACCCAGGCTCCCTATAGGAAGATAAGCTTTGTTTGTTATTACGTATATGGACCCTATGATGATTGTAGCTTATAGTATCCTCTAGAGGCCAGTGGTCAAAGGTAGACCTGGAAACTATCGATGTATGATATATGTGGTTGTGAAGGTCTTTATGTACTCCCCTAAAAGATCTCATTTTTAAAGCTGAGCAACACATGTACGGACTCTTCCAAATACCTTTTTCTGTAATCTAATATAAGTTTGAAATTAAATATAGATTGTTTTAATAACTTTGCATCCATGCATTTTGTTGTCAACTTATATAAACTAGATGAAAGTGCCAAGCGTTGCTCATAACTCAACGTGGGTTATGATTTATGCTGAAGCTGGGATTGGAACTGGGATTTTAAATATATTATGCATGCACTCAAACTTTAATGACCAGTTTGGGACTTTATTTTATTTTAAGGAATGTTAATTTTGTCTTGAGGCACCAGATGAAATACCAGGCGATTTACACGCTAAACAGAAAGCATCTAAATTATAAACGGTTACAAATGATTAATAACTTACCATCAGCCATCAGGGCAGCTTTTGTCAAATATGTCTTACAAGAATTGTATACCAAAGCAATTTATCACAGATTTGTAAACATGGTATAACTTTATAGAACTTAAGGAAATCAATTTGATGTAGTTTAGTTTTTTTCATTCGGCCTACTTGCACAAACTGCCTCCTATGCACTTGACACCATTGATAAAGATCAGTTGAGTAACCAACGTGTCGCTGTAACATGTTGTGCCGCTTGGCTGACCAGTAATAATCCATGGGCATGTATTGTATCACCACTTCCCTAGGTCGAGCTCTCGCATTGTGTCGAGGGCATTAGGGTGTTAATGGATTACTGAAAGATGTTGACGCAGGTGTGTGTGTGATTGTGTGTGTCCCTCCTATGTGGATGTGTATGCTGAAGTGTGTCCCTGTCAAGTACATTGGTCTATTTCAGACTCTCGGACCTCCCTTTTCTCCGCATGCACTCCTCGTGTGCTCTGTCATTTCTTTGTAATCTGCATCGCTGGCCGCATCACCTGCTTTTTCAACCTTGCACCCCAGCGAATTAGATGACCAACCCCGCCGTCCAACATTATTTTCGTGTAGGTATGTCAGTCCTCAGAGTGGCTTCACAGTAACCGGCCAACAACCATCATGGATTTTGGAGCCCTGACCACGGTGGTAGCAAATTCCGCCTACATCAATGCCCGTGGCAGCATCGACGGTTCCGCGGCGGCTGCGCGGGACAAGAAGTACCACTCGCGCCTCAAGCTCCCCCACATCACCGTTTGCGAGGACCTGAGGGACACGCTCGACTTGACCTTTGACTCTGTGTGCATCGACCAGCCCATAGGCAAACGCCTCTTCAGGGAATTCCTGAACGCCACCAAAGAGTACGATGGACCGGTGCGTCTGTGGAAGGACATCGAGGCGTACGACCTGTCGGATGAGGGTGACCTCAGTCAGAAGGCCTCCAAGATCTACACGAGATACATGGAACCCTCTGCCAAGCACTACTGCACCATCCTCTCCGAGGAGCTCGTGGCTAAAGTGAAGGAGGGTCAGCAGGAGGCCGCGGACGGGCTGTTCGCCCCGGCTCTGGCCTGCGTGATGAACTTCCTCCGCGAGGCCCCTTATGTCTTCTTCCTGGAGAGCTTGTTCCTGAAGAGGTTCCTGCAGTGGAAGTGGCTGGAGATGCAGCCCATGGACGATGACTGGTTCCTGGATTTCCGTGTGCTGGGGAAAGGCGGTTTTGGGGAAGTTTCCGCCTGCCAGATGAAAGCCACTGGGAAACTTTATGCTTGCAAGAAGCTGAACAAGAAACGATTGAAGAAACGTAAAGGCAACGAGGTGATGTAGCCTACTCAAAAATCAGCTGCAGTTTTCTTATTTCATACTTTACTGCAATCATCCAATGCCGTATCAGGCTTTCATTGTATAAGTACCCTCATAGTCTTAAGTAGCCTAGTGCATACCCTTGACCTGAAACAACACTCGACACTCATACAACGGCCTAGTGACCGTTGTATGACATGATGGATGAAGAGAATTGGGGTATTTGAGGCTGTTCAGGGATATTTTCGAGATGGACGCACTTTTAAATAGCCTATTGAAGTGCTGTGACCAGCTGCATTAAACATTAGTATTGCCATTTAATAAATGAGGCTACCTCTAGCGTTCTAATATTCGAATGAAAGCATTTATCATTTTATTCAAAGTCACGGTCTCATTACATATTTAAATAAAAACGCAATAAAAGTGAAATGTACTTTATTTTATTTTTTCTAAAATGTAGTCAAAACGTCTCGCAATCTTCTTAAACGTCACCAACCAATCAAATCGGCCGGCTACGGTTATGAAACAATTTCCAATGATCAATTGTCCTGTGATAATCATCTTTGTCCCTGGCTATATCTCTGGGGGCCTTAGCCAGTGGTATTAAACAGATTTAATACTGAGCGCTTTAGTGGAAAGCCCTTCTGACTGTAACTAATAGTCTGGCCATGTTCGCTCTTGCCCTTGACTTGAGGTTTAAGACACGCGCCGCAGTCTTATCCAACTTAATTTATACTTAATAGAATATCAACACACTGGGCATGCGCGGGGGAACCTATTTCTTTCGAAGGGTACTGTGCGGATTATGCAAGCGCATATTAGCGTCAATGCACATGCATACACGTTGCAATGTAATTACAAACAATATATATGACTTCTTATCTTAGTTTTTGTTTTTTTCCCTTTTATTATAATGTTAGAACCCCTCTAAACAAAGAACTCCCTAAAAGGCCTATGTGCTGCTACAGACAAAGACTTTGCTGGGAATGTGAAAACATGTTAAATAATTTCCTGTGCAATACTTCGCAACCACCGGTGACTATAGAGATGTATACAATAGTTGTAATACTAGATATTGTTAACAAAAACGGACACTAACACAAGTCAGAAATGTAACAAAAATATAGGCTACATGTATATTTTTTATTTCCAATATTATTTCACTCATCCTTTCAACTTTCAGCGCCTATACCACTGGGATATAAATCAATTTAAAAAAATGTGTATTTTAAACAGTCTTCTTAAACAGAAAAACATTCAAATGTTTTACATGTTTAAAAGTATTGTAATCAATTATCGTTATTATTACTGTGTTTCACCTCTAGGGGGCAATGGTGGAGAAGAGAATTCTTGCCAGGGTCCACAGTCGCTTCATTGTGTCCTTGGCCTACGCCTTCCAAACAAAGGAGGAACTTTGTTTGGTCATGACCATCATGAACGGAGGAGACCTCAAGTACGTTATAACTAAAGAAAACTAAGCCTAAATCAAACACAAATCAACAATTACATCATAGGATTTAGCCTTGGTGGCCATCAACAGGTGCTCCAAAAGACATTTTATGAATTTCCCTCCCCAATTTTATTGATGTGCTATCTAATCCTGAACGGCACTAAAATTCCCATACTCATTTGAACTACTATTATATTCTGTTTCACGCCATGACATAAAAAACCCACAAGAATTTGCATACGCCTCCACCAAAAGCTGTGAACTACCATTCAACTCATATGGTAGTAAGTGTGTACATATATACAGCCAGTTTAAGTGCTATATTAGCTGTATTCAGCACAATATAATAACACTTACAACTATTACAATAACACTAGCTTCAATCAGTAAGTCCATCCATTTTGTAGATTTTGTGACGGTCGCCATTTAGGTCAAGCATTTAGATCGTAATATTAATGACAGTTTGGTTTGAGTTCATTCATTTATTGCAGCCTAAAGCACCATACAACTCTTCTTCATGTTATGGTCTTATCTGGCAGATGTTTCGACCTACAGTATGTGTGTAGCACAAAAGGACATGACTTCAATCTCCCTCTCTCGCAATGGGGCAGGTACCACATCTACCTGGTGGATGAGAACAACCCAGGGTTCTGTGAGGCCAGAGCTTGTTACTACCTCGCCCAGATCATCCAAGGCCTGGAGCACCTCCACCAGAAAAGAATCATCTACAGAGACCTCAAACCTGAAAATGTTCTGCTAGACAACGAAGGTACTGCTCTAAAGTTTGCATGTGTGTGTGTATGCGGAACATATTATTCTGCATACACTTTAAAAGACAAAGTCTAAATATTGGAATATGTGTGTTTTTCGCCAGGAAATGTGCGTATATCCGACCTGGGTCTCGCCGTGGAGTTGAAAGAAGGCAAGACAAAGACAAAAGGCTATGCTGGAACCCCAGGTCTGTCTCTGTCCAACCCACACAGATATCCAGCCACACCATAAATTAACACACACCCATTTCCTGGCTTCATTCATTGGACCAATCATCCCTGAAAAGTGTTGGCCATCAGCCTTTTACAAAGATCTTTTATTTCCCATCGTTCCCATCAGGGTACATGTCTCCAGAGATGCTGAAGGGGGAGAAGTACGACACCTCCGTGGACTACTTTACCCTCGGCGTGACACTGTATGAGTTCTTGGCGGCCAAGAATCCATTCAGGGAGAGAGGAGAGAAGGTATTCATTTTAAGATGTCTGAATGGAGTCAGTACAGGAGTTCATCCACTAATGTTTTTAAATAAAGCCGTACATCCCTGTGTCTTGTTTCTACTTTGAGATGTGTTTGTCTCTCTCTGAGTTTCCGTCCTGCTTGTGGTCAATATTCTATGTATGTATTTGGCTCCCAGATTTCCTTTTTAGGATTACTATAGTGTTATCTATAGTTGTCTTGTCTTCTCTCGTATCCCATCCTTGTACTGCCAATTGTCATCAGACCCTTTTGTAAAAAGTTGTTTTGTGATTGCCAAACTCTTGTCTTTCTTAGTCTGCCGGGCCCTTCCCTCAAATCGGTTCCATCTCCATTTTGTCTCTACTCAGGTCGAACGCGACGCGATGAAAGACCGCATTCTGAACAGTGTTGTGGTTTATCCAGAAGACTTCAGTGCGAATTCCAAGTCCCTGTGCGATGCACTGATGGTCAAAGAGGTGGAAAAGAGGCTGGGTTTCAAGGACAACACCTGTGATGAGCTCAGGACTCACCCTTTCTTTGGCGAAATCAATTGGAGGAAGCTAAACGAGGGTAAGGACACAAGGCCTTTATAAGAACTCTGAAATGTCTCTATAGCCGTTTTCACACATGACCTCCGTCTTTTCTCCACATATGTGTATCCGCAGGTTCGACCGTGAGGGTCATTCACACTTATTCACACTTGATGCCCGATATGTGGCCATCGATGTCACTCAGGCAGCAGTAGAATCTCTGGCTGGTTCAGGGGGGGCGGGTTTGCAAGAGGCGGGATAAGGACGGCCACTGTCAATCTGGCTTGTTTTGGTCTGACCGCAGACAGCACGGAGGAAGAACTGGTAGAAGTCATCGCGATCATCTTAAAAGTTGCTGAAGCGATGCATCATATATTCTGTTGCATCCACAACATCCGCAGAACATCCCAAAGATTGGAGCATGAGCTAGAGACAAATGGAAGAAATGACAGAAAAGAAAGGCGTCGCGAACGACTGCGTTACCGGAGAAAGAAAGTGTCTTTTTCTACTTAATTTCATATCTAACAAACACTGGGACAAATGTAGTTGATTTCTGTGTTGAACTGAGAAAACAGGGAGTGGAAGGCCGGGACCCTATAATGTTCAGCTAACTGTAAATAATAATTGTTACACGAGTAACAGTGACTTAGTAACATGTAACAGCGGTTACATGGTCGGCCCAGATCGGATCGGATCGATTAAGCCATATAACAATGTTGCCACTCGACTGGGAGGCTGTCACTTGTCTGAGTATACATGCATCGGATCAGATTCATGTATAGCTGTAGCCCTTTCAACAAGTGGTACTAGAGCCACTTCCAGTTCACGGCTACGTAAAAGCAACAATAATCTGGCAGCATACAAACAACAATGGTGTACGAGGAGTTTGACGAGGCAACAGTAGCGTACATTTTGTGCATTTTTATTATTTATTTATTGTCTTATTTGTTATCTCGTCTCCTTCCATATCCGGGTGAAATCCCCGGTTAAAACTCTCGAGCATGCACAGGACGCGAACTCCTTGTAATACGATCCGATCGAGTACACATGCAGGTAGATAGCTGACTATGACCGGCTCAAGCCCAGCTATCATATCGACTTCGCTAATCCGGTCCTGAGACGAAGCAGATCGAATAAACCTGTTTACATTAATCCAATCTTCATTCGATATGTTCATTATACGATTATGCTCCAGCATGTAAACGCAGTCAGTGAGTGTACAAGCGAGGAGAGTGAGCGGTAGCGTGTGTGTCAGTTTAGTGAAGTAATGAACAAGTCTGGTTGTGTCTGTGCAAACACATACTGTAAAGTTAGTGAAAGTAAGAATAAAGTACCCAGCCTGTCAAGAATCGGTGGGCACTTAATGCCAACCTATTCCGACCTATAAGCAGACCCACTGAAGGTCAAAGGGTGTTACCCCCAAGAGAAAATCGGTCCTGGAGCGAACGTCTCCCCTGTGCTCCTCAACTACGGTCTGAGAGCCAACAGCAGGAAAGGTGCATAAGATAATAATAATAATACAACAAATTCTATATATACATGCAGCTGTGAACTCATGTAGAGTAATTTATTACACAACGCACAAGATATCGAGTGCAAATATGGGTTTTTAGAGTGAAAATATGGGGCGATATTACACGGGTCAACAACTAATTGCACAGCTGTGTCAGTGCGTGGTGAAACGACAGTTAAACACGGCAGAATAAATGGTGACACAGACACAGATAGTCGTTTAGTACTGCTGTATATTTTTACTCATCTGTGTATTTTGTCTCGTACTGCGGACTCGACGTCAGACTTGTAAAAATATCCAGCCATACTAAACGACTACCTGTGTAATAACCTATATTTATTGTATGATGTGTACTTTGACTGTTAAGATAAGACCTATCATTTAGCATTCACCACAAATGACTCTGAAAAGCAGTGCCAATGTTTAAATATGTTTTAATCATTCAGCGCACAAAAGGCAACAGGCTGATTATTGTTTAGCGGCCATTCAATGACATTCAAACGTAGACCGAAGCGTCATCAACACACCCACTCAAATGGTGTGAAATGCAGACATTCTACTGCTCATTCACTTATAAGCTAATTAGCATTTCCGCCGGATAAAATACTACCTCAGGGATAGTCTTTTTTCAGGAGGTCCGATGTCAGGATATGTCATTCACATATACAGCCCATCTGTAGATTAGCCATAGAATAGTCGGCTGTACGTGCATATGTGAAAGCAGCTTATATGTCTCGGGGTCCAAAATGAAAGGTGCATTGTTTAGGAGTTAGTGTCATCTAGCAGTGAGGTTGTAGATTGCAACCAACTGAATACCCCCCATCCCACCTGTCCCCTTCCAATGACGTAGAGAAGCTGCGTTGGCCTAATCAGGCCTGTAATGTGCCAGCAGGTACTTCCAAAATGATGTTGTGGTCTACTGTAGAATCAAGTAGCCAAGTGAGCTTCCTTGAATGATTCATGAAATGTATTTTGTTGTTTAGGGTGTAAAACTACAAATGTAATATTATAATCAATTTCTGCCATGTCATATCTGTTAGATGCCACTAGATTTGATCTACTGTGCCTTTAATTATTTTTTTGCAATTGTCTTGATATGTAACGTTGGTGTTAATTATTTAGACCCCAGGCATCGGGGTATCAAAAATCCTGATCTAATGATGATGTTGAACCTGTGCTTCTCCTGGTTCCAGGTCTACTCTCCCCTCCCTTTGTCCCGGACCCCAGGGTGGTGTACGCCAAGAGCCTAGACGACGTAGGGGCCTTCTCCTCCGTGAAGGGCGTGGCGCTGGACGACCCGGACAAGGTCTTCTTTGACGAGTTCTCCTCAGGGAACATCTCCATCCCCTGGCAGGAGGAGATGATCGAGACGGGCATCTACGGTGAGCTCAACCTCTGGGGCGTGGACGGGGCAGTTCCCAACGACCTCCGCAGGGAGTCCATCTTAGAACAACCTCCGAAGTCCTCCACCTGCTCTGTGGCGTAAGGTCCCAATGAGGGAACATGCAACGTTGAGCCTTTCAATACCCGCTGAACTCCAGAGGTCTCTTTTGACCTCAGTTTTATTTCTGATGTTATGGTGATTTTACCTGGAAAGTAGGATGGTTTCTGCTGAAGACATTTCAAAGGAAAGGCCGTATTGCTTCCGAGATGGATTGCATTTTCTTTTGGAGTTTTAGGTCATGGAAATTGTTTAGAGGAGGTCTTGATGTAGGAGATGATCCCTTCTTTTCTCTCCACTCGACCAGGTTGTGAAGATATGCTTTTAGAGCTGTATATATTGTGATGCTTTTAAGTTCCTAATCGTTTGAAGGTTTTAGGTGTGGCTTGTAGATGAGGTTATATATGACTTACCCATGCTTATGGTGAATGTAAGAAGTAATGACAAAAACTTTTCCCTTTAAATTCAGTTCCTTAAAACCACTGAGAAATATCTACCAAAGACCACACATACAGTACTTTTATTGTTTTCATTTCATGTTTTTATTTCTGTGTTAAATTAATACCTTATGCCAGGTGTTGCAGTATATTGAGTGTATTGAGTATATTGTATTATAAGCTAAATGTGAAAATATGTTTTCTTTCAGCAAAGCAATTTGTTTATAAAAATTAAGCAGTTGAGTACATAAACAAAAATTGTACGGGAAAAAAGTTGAAAAAGTAAAACCTCAATTGTATGAAAAAGTTTAATTGTATATATGAATAAAAGTGCTCACTTCCTGCTTCAGCAAAACCCTGCTCATATCACCAACCCATGTTTTTTAAATGTATTCAACCTTTATTTATTCAGGTGGGTCTCATTGCGGTTCAGCACCTCTTTTGATGCTAGAACCATGTAGACGTAGAATCAGAGCTGATCCAACCAATGTGAGAATCCTCAGTCATCATGCTCCCTTTCATCTTGTAAAATCACAAACACAACCTTCACGTGTACACAGACACTGCACACCTGGTCTGATTTCAACATCTTCCTTTGCTACATTCATGGATTCATCCAGCCATCCAATCTCTCATCCGCCTGATCATTTTATATTGATTGCTCCATCTATCCTATCCGTCTGTCATCCATCCATCCAATGGCCCATCCGTCCACCCATTTACCGATGATCGTTCGATCCGTCAATGCGTCATGGACAGCCTAAGTGTCTGTCATGTGTGCCCTCTCCCAGCAGCTCCTTTGACGTTGCCTGGTATATTTTCACCTCCTGCTGCGGTAACTCGCATATCATTTTAGTGTTGTAATTGCTCTTCAGGTGCTCTGTGAACGACAGGTCGCTCTGGAAGCGCACCTTATTGGCCCACAGCAGTGTGGTTGTACTCCCTGGGTGGCAGAAGTGACGGATCGTGGCCAGCAGCTCCTCCAGGTAGTCGTGGTGATAGACCACGTCTGCCGCCAGCACGTAGTCGTAGCGACAGCCGTTGCGGGGGAAGTCCCGCTCCAGGTGTTCGCCCCAGGTCAGGGCGGCCACCTGCGGAGTGTACCGGGCGCGGCCCCTGGTGTTCCGCGTGAGGTTAAAGGTCAGGTTGGAGAGGATGTCGGGCAGGTCGGTGGCTGTTACCCAGGCACCTGGAGAACCGCGCACACAAGAGGCAAACCGTCTGTTGGCCAATCTGTTAGCTAATCTGTTAGCGATGATAGAGCTTTGAAGAACACCCAAGTAATATTAATTCATACGAAACACACAGCCCTTTATGTAGACAGCAGATGAGGAGAGGAAAATACCTAGGACCCTAACAAAAGTGAACACCAAAGTGACTACAAAGTGAAATCCTGAAGAAGACTAAAAAAGAACAGCAAAAGACCATTCCACCCAAACACAAAAATACTGGTCCATCCAATATTCAAACTCTCCGCCGACTTACCCAGTAGACTGGCCACGATGGACAGCAAGCCAGTCCCAGCTCCGATTTCCAGCACTGCTTTATCCATGAGATTCACTTGTTGCTGGTTGTTCTCCAGGAACTGGCACAAAGCTACTGACTACATAGAACAAAACCATCCCCATCATGAGTACCACGACGCCCTCCTCAATGGAAGATGAACAAACTGGAGCGGGAATGGAATCTGAGAGTAGCGCAGCAGCTGAACTCACCCCAGGCCAGATCAGAGCACCAAACGTGTCCATCGACTCCCGGATGCTGATGTCATGCCCGGCGAAGTGGAAGGACTCCTTCCCGAGCGAGTAGTAAACACTGGGCTCCCACACCTTCCTGCGGTCCATCGCCTCACCCGACATCCTCTCACGGTCCTTCTTCACTGTGGAAGAGAGGCGGAAGACTCCTTAAGGTGCTTCCACACACAGCCCCCCCCCCCAAAAAAAAAACACCACCCCCCGCAACAAACACCACGCAGACTTCACCCCAAAACAGCCCCAAACAACCACTGGTCGTGCACACTGGCAGGATGCTGGTGTTTGTTGCGGGCAGTGTGTCCATAGCAGCAGAAGCTCAACCAGAGGTCTGGGGGATCTTTGATTGAGACGTTACTTGAATACAGCTGGTAATGTCCACATCACCTTCCTCCACACCGCCGGTGGCCAGCACAGAGGGCTGCTCCTGAGGGGGTCCACTCTCCAGGTAGGGCTGGAGGTGGGCAGCTTCCATCATGACAGGGGGGGCCCACTCCATGACAACTAAGATACTGTCAAAAGGAAGGACCCACCACTCTCGTTTAGTTTGCCAACCGGTATATATGAAGTAGAATGAAAAGTTTAGGATGATACAGTCCAAGTGCTCATTAAGTATTTGTGAAGGAATCAAGATTGATTAAGACTATTACTTAAGGTACAACCTTTTCTTTTAAGGGTCAACGTTTTGGGGAATTTGTAGTAGGTGCATATACTTCCAGGAGTAATTGCCTACTACATTATCACCACAACATCCATGACTACATTCTATGGTCTGACATTAGCATTAATGTAAAGTAACATTCACATAATTGTATAGACATAGGGTTGGATTATAGTTATAGTTTCTAAACCAGCCGTTATATTGAATGTGTTACATACCCTTATGAAGGAGCTGATGCTGAAGGTGTGTGATGCTCTTTGCTGCTCTTTCTGCTCCGCTCTGTGGTCCTCCTCTGTCTGTGTTTTATGGAGGCAGCATTGTTAGCGACACACCCCATAACCAGCCAGGGATCTGGAGGCTTAGAGAGACAGAGAGACAACTGGCAATGCACAATGTGTGGAAGATAAACCTGAAGTTATTCCATCCTTCCCACACATGCACATGCGGACACACACACAAATTAGTTTTTTTCTGGTTCTGGGTATGCAGAATATTGGTAATAGTGAATTGGTAATTCCCTACAACATCCCAAAATTACATGTACTGTATTAATAACTTTTGAAAGCCAACTTGGTCCACACACTAAACCACTGCAGTGATACAGCAGAAAAATGTAATGATACCTAGAATGTATAGCGGTATTCCATTTCATGAGCCCATATTACGCGTGTCTATGGGCTCAGCTGTGGGACTCACTCACCCGAAACGCTCTCAGACAGGTGTGTATTTTGTGTACACACACACACACGCACGCACGCACGCACGCACGCGCGCGCGCGCGCACACACACACACACACACACACACACACACACACACACACACACAGAGAAAGGTGAGCAGCTTAACGGATGGTTCCACTGTATTAACCTGATTTAGATATTGCCGTATCTATTTACTGGCCCGATCTATTAATAACATTCAATAGTATCTATGTCATACACATTGAAGCTGGTCAATGGTTAATAATAGCTTGGGCTATGCCTATTACGTTATTGGTTGTACTTGTGATTTGGATCTCCCAAATCCTAGTGTGTCTTAATATAACCACAAAGTGTTTATTTGGGATGTTTTCTTTGGCAACTCATGGGCCAGTGTTTACAGTGTGTCTGTGCACTGCTTATACTAGCTACATATGGTAGTAGGCTTCCACTGCACAGTATCAGTTGACCTTTTAGAGTTAGTGTTATGTACTGTATGTGTGTGTGTGTGTGTGTGTGTGTGTGTGTGTGTGTGTGTGTGTGTGTGTGTGTGTGTGTGTGTGTGTGTGTGTGTGTGT
>OMLJ01051206.1:0-21350 GCA_900302595.1 Gadiculus argenteus | reverse complement strand
ATGGACCGTTTATTCCTATTTTGAACGGAATGAACGTTCATTCCGAATGAAAAGCTATCATGTAAACACCTGAAAAAACTTAATTCCGAATGAAAATGATCATTACGAATGGAAATTCAACCCGATGTAAGTGGTCGGTTTATTCCACTTTTCATTCGGAATGAAACTATTTTCCGTCCATGTAAACCCTTATTCGGAATGAATTCCACCCGGTCTTTCTGCGCATGCTCGCTTCCTTTTCGGCGCTTGCACAATGCGCATACATTAATACATTAAAACCCGCGACGGGAGCTGTGGACCGGCTCCCGGTCCTCCCGGTACCGGAGAACCCGTGCCCGTAGGATGGTGGCCTGTCCCCGGGGACCGATGTCAACAAGTTTGGCGGTCCTGGGTCAACGCGTTCCCCCAAAACACTACTGTGTGAGAGAAAGAAAAAACCGTCTCGATATATATGTCCACTCGGTCGCTCCGCAGCGTACCGCACCGGGAGCGCGTGCGTCTCGTGCCGGGGGCTTGGGGGCCCGGAGGCTGGTGGTGCACCGTCTCGGGATGGCAAAGGCACCGAGCAAGCCCTCCCCGGGCCTGGACGCACGCAGACCGGTCCACACCTCTCGTCTCTCCCCGACCCCAGCACCGCGCGTCGATTGCCGACCGCCAAACACCCAGACACCCACCCCGGGGGTCCACACCGCATCTCCCCGGGACACAGCACCTCGATCCCCGCCTGATTCGTCAGCAACCGCCGCCCCCCCACCATCTCCCGGGAGGCGTTCATCCAATCAGAAGCCTCCCCAGCCCCTCCTTACGATAACTCAAATACACCCGAATGAAGAGTTTCTGTCATGTAAACGCCTATTCGGAATGAAGATTTTACATGTAAACACGCAAGAAAAACTTTTAATTCGGAATGATTTCATTTCGAATTAAATCATTCCGAATTAAAAGTCATCATGTAACCGCACCCACTGTTACGTGGAGTTTACGGTTTGAGTCTAAATATACATTTTATTTTTAAGACAAGGTAATTGTCTATAACCAAACTGCTCTTTATACTTCTTATTTATATGAAGCCTTACTTGCTGGAGAAACGTCATTCATTTTCCCTTGATGAGGTTTCAAATTTGACTCTTGACTCTTGTTTCGATTCACCTAGTAATGCACATGCAGAAGGTGTAAAATAATGGCAAAAAACTCAGTTATACACTTTCTTACTGCAATAAAATCCCAAAATAATAATTTCAAGTTGGGTCGTACAAAATAACCATTCAAGAGGGAATGATGTGCATTTTGTGTGAGAAAGGAAACGCTTTTTGGCTGCTTTAAGTCCCTGAGTGGGTGTCAACACGACCATTGTTTTGAAATCCATTGGGTTTAGATGAGCGCATGAAACTTGGTTTTGCTGTACAGTAATGCAGTTAGTGATATGATGATCACACATAAGGGAAGAGCTGGGTTACTGTTTCCTGAGGTTCATCAATTTCAGGGTTTAGGATTGTCAGTTAAAGCTGGTTTCTGGTTTGTACTTTAATTTATCCTTAAATATTAAATATTTCTTAAATGGGCATTTTTCCATTAGGCAACCTTTTATGCTAATACTATTTTCTTTCAGAAGCTGTTATTAAGCTAAATGTTTTAACTGAATGCTTTCAACGTTCTACCCCACATTCCGATATCTTAAAGAAATATTGTTCACTGTTTTACTTTAACACTTCAATGTCATTTATTTTGTCTTGTTCTCAAATCTGCATATCCTTCACATTGTAATGACATTAGCTGCTCTAGTCCCAAGATTGTCTATGCAATAAATATGCATTACATTTTATGATATTTCAGTAAGTAAAATTGAAGTTGTCAGTTTATTACGTTTTTTCTTCAGTGTGGCACTATGGATGCAATATTGCAAGTGTAGTTTCAGTTTGGAGATCCTTATGTAATGGAAAAACACATTACTAACCTTGTTCTCTCATTTTGTCTTTTTTTTTTTTTTTCATAGAATGCAAATCACAAATGGTTCATGAATGACGACACAGAAGTCCTTGCTGGCCTTCCATGGTGTGGAAGTTTATTAAGCCTTTACATACAGCTGGATCTATACAGACAGGAATTATTAAGGAATAATAAACTCTTTGAGAGCAACTTTCCTAGAAAGCCTTGCTTCAAATGTTGTGATGTGTTGGAGATTGACTTGGACTTTGCCCTTCGATTGTTAGGCCAATGGAAGAAAACCTTGGAACGGATTCTATGTTGTTCCAACAGTGTTTCCTGCCTCCAATGACCTGGATGCCTGTTTGAGTCGGGTTGAACAGCCCTCATCTTCCGTTCCATCTCTTCGCTAGCGGGAGGGGTGGGGGACTGCTGTGCTTCCCCCTACCCCTCCTTGTAGAGCCGGCCAGAGTACAAAACTCTTTACCCTCGGTTGCTCCCACCAACTCTGCCCTCTCTCTCTCTGTATGACCTCCTGCCAGAGTCTCAAGGAAGAGTTGTCTGTCCCCACCCTTGGAGGCATGTCCCAGGAGGAGGGGCGCAGGGCTCAGGTGTCCCAGTCCTACTTTCACTCCCCCACCCCAGATCTGGACCTGACTAGCAAGCTGTACAAACGTGAGGTGGGCGGCAAGCCGTACTCTGTTCTTGTAGACAACAAGATGGCAACGGCGAAGACGACCATGGGGGAACAAGCCCTTGGGCAGCTTCCTGTCCACCATATCACGTCCCCCCAGCACCACCACCAGCAACAGCAGCAGTTTTATAGAGCGGGAGGAGTGGAGCATGAAGCAGTTGGCCATGACCCTGAGGCTGGAAGTGGGGGTACGCCAGAGGACTCGGAGGAGGAGGGGGAGGAAGGCGAGGAAGAGAACGGCGAGAGCTTCAAGCGTGAGCAGATCATCGTGGAGGTCAACCTGAACAACCAGACGCTTCATGTCTCCAAGAAGGACGATTCAGAAAAAGGAGGGAGTGATGAAGAGGATGAGGAAGAAGAGGAGGCAGAAGAAGAACAGAGTCCAAGTGAAGAGGATTATGATAATGATGAGGAAGAAGAAGCGCTTGAGATCCCAACGAGAGGGAAGAGGGTCCGACTAGGGGCCAGCGGTACCGGCGCTGCCAGCCAGCCCAGGAGGAAGAGCCTCCGCACTGCCTTGACAGCCACTGGCATGACGACCAGGGGGAGGCAGAAGCTGTTGGAGTCCCCCAAGAAGAAGAAGAAGAAGCACAGGCCGGGCCGCTCTGGCCACGTGGGTGCCGGCTCAACCTCGGCCATTATGGTGAAGGGGGACGGCGAAGAGAAGGAGATGCTGGCGTGCGAGAAGTGCCCCCGCGTGTTCAATACCCGCTGGTACCTGGAGAAGCATATGAACGTCACTCACAGGCGCATGCAGATCTGCGACAAGTGTGGCAAGAAGTTTATCCTGGAGAGTGAGCTGGCCTTGCACCAGCAGACGGACTGTGAGAAGAATATCCAGGTGAGCATAGCTCAAATATTGTGTGTGTGTGTGTGTGTGTGTGTGTGTGTGTGTGTGTGTGTGTGTGTGTGTGTGTGTGTGTGTGTGTGTGTGTGTGTGTGTGTGTGTGTGTGTGTGTGTGTGTGTGTGTGTGTGTGTGTGTGTGTGTGTGTGTGTGTGTGTGTGTGTGTGTGTAAATCAAAATGAATAGGTGTAAACAAAACATTCAAATTTCACCCCCCTGTTATTGAATGGGTACAGGTTTTTCTTTAGGAGGAAAAAGGCCAACATTATTTTTATTACCTAAATCCAAAATGCTTTTTTTATATGCGTTTTGTAATCTTATCAGAAAACCTTAAGGCATCCTTTCTCCTTCACTCTTTTCACACACAAATGGATGCAAGCCCATATCATTGTAATTGTTTTTAAACCAAATCACATATCTTATTGTGTTTCTTGACACCCCAACAGTGAAGCCACTTTTGCAATACTCATAACAGAAAAACAAAGTATTATCTTTGTTTCAATGGTAAAAGTTAATCGGAAAACCTTACCAGCAGGGAGCGCTGGAGTATAAGAAAATAACTGTATGCAGTGTGTAACAGGATTGGGCTGATCATCAGCTTTGGTTAAACCATTTTTTCAAGTTCTCTTAAATGTTGTCTTCTCCAGTGTGTATCCTGCAATAAGTCATTTAAGAAGCTGTGGTCCCTGCATGAGCACATCAAAATCGTGCACGGCTACGCAGAGAAAAAGTTCTCCTGTGAGATCTGCGAGAAGAAGTTCTACACCATGGCACATGTTCGAAAGCACATGGTTGGTGAGTAAACACTGATAGAGAGAGAAAAAATACGTACTATCATAAACTCTACATGGTGTAGAAAACCCCTATAGAATATTACGACATGCTCCTTCATCTATCAAATATATAATGGCATAAGAGGTGAATCAGCTTCACAACATCTCCACCTCTTACAGAAATACTTGTTACTCTTTTAAGAACACAATCTAGTTTTCTGAATGCTGTCCCTCCTTCCTCCCCACAACATCTTTGTTTGTTTTTCAGCACATACTAAGGACATGCCGTTCACATGTGAAACATGTGGGAAGTCGTTCAAGCGCAGCATGTCATTAAAGGTTCACTCCCTCCAGCACTCCGGAGAAAAGCCGTTTCGTTGTGAGGTGAGTTTTACAGATGTATGGCTGTGAGCATTATTTCTGTGGTTTCAATGTTTCTTGTTTTGCAAGGGAGAAAAAACAGACTTGAACATACTTGAATATTCTTTTGACAGAGTCCTGTGAGTTAAAGGAGCAAATAAATGTGGTGAAGAATACATTTTATCACAACTCCCCTGTAAATTTTTTTATTAAATGTTGCATTGTTGAAGTTCCCATTGACTATCATAAAATCATATTCGTAATTTGTTTGTATATTAATATTCAAATATTTTCAAATATTTATTAATAATATTTTGACCATCAAAGGTGTCATTGCCCTGTTTTTTAATTAATTTGCGTTCAATAGTAGCAATGAATGCCCTGTGAGTCGGTTTTGGTGAATATAGTGCTGGCCGGAGCTGAGCTCCCGGACTCCCACGGGCACGGCGATTAAATACAGAAGGAAGAGCCGCCTCAGGGCACCGCGGCGGCTGGAGCTGAGCTCCCGGATGCGGTGCACAGCAGCCGGTTTACGGCGGCCGGTGCACGGCCCGGTGGAGCTCAGCTCAATAATGTATCATAAATAAATGTTCTGTTAAAATACAGGGTGCATGAGTATAGACACCCCTATGTGAAATTCCCATAAAGGCAGGCAGATTTGGTGGCCAATTATTATTACATGGATCCATGATACTATGCATCCTGATAAAGTTCCCTTAGCCTTTGGAATTAAAATAGCCATACATCATCACATACCCTTCACCATACCGAGAGATTGGCATGGTTTTATTTCAGTTAGCCTATTAGCTGGTTTGATTTTCATTGAGAAATCATTAGGCTAACTAACAGCTATTAGGCTAACTGAAAAGAACCATGCCAATATATAATAGGTATAGTGAAGGGTATGTGATGATGTGGGGCTATTGTAATTCCAAAGGAATGACTTCATCAGGATGCATAGTATCCTGGATCCATAAAATAACTTGCTTTTAAAGATACAAATCTGCCTGCCTCTATGGGAATTTAATATAGGGGTGTCTATGCAACCTGTATTTTAATGGAGAACATTGTCTAGTTACGATACATTATTCATTCACAAAGCAAAATGGTGTCCTTAAAGGTTCGATTTTCCTAATTTGTTTTAAGGCATTAATATCTGATTTATTTAGTGTGAGGGTGCCCCAACACCTTACTTCAACAAATTATTCTAAGGTATAAAATAAGACGTGTGAATGCCTCTGTTTGCATATTGCTGCAGAACTGTGACGAGCGGTTCCAGTACAAGTACCAGCTGCGCTCCCACATGAGCATCCATATCGGACACAAGCAGTTCATGTGCCAGTGGTGTGGCAAGGACTTCAACATGAAACAGTACTTTGATGAGCACATGAAAACTCATACAGGTAAGCAAGACCAAAATTAATTTTTGAAGAATATATTAAACGACTAGACCTTATACTTATGGCAGTGTTTCTCAGCCTGGAAGTTTTATGACAAGGCTATCCTCGCTTTATAGTCAAGTTATAATTTCTTGAACCCAGAAATGATGAGTACCCTATGTTTTATTGCAGAAATGTAATCTATAGGCCTATTGGGTGGAATTAAACTTTGTTGTTAAAAGCAAATTGCTAATGAGCATTAATACGCCAATTAAGGCAAGAAGCTACAGGTGACTAGGGTAAAATTTTAAATAGATATCACCATGTAACTTTCTCAGTTGCCTTCTTCTGCCCATACAGTGCGACAAAGAACTCGGTCACTGTTTCTTTTGAGTCACTATGTGGCATCAGGTTCCCCAAGCACTCTATTGAGACCAGGAATGCTATTTCCTAGGAGTACTTTCACCGACTCTAGCAATGGTCTAATAGGTCAACACTGCCTCATGACCAGGGGCCTCATGTACGAAGCTTGCTTACGCACAAATAAGTTGCGTAAGCAACTTTTCACGCAAATGTCCGGATGTACGAAGACTGACTTTGCGTGGAAAAGTGTGGATCTCCACGCAAACTTCAGGGCTTGCTTAAACACATTTTTGTAATTTTTCAGTTGGCGGCACACAGAGGCAATGCAGCGCAACAACATTAGGCCGACTCATCTCCAGTCATGAACTAATATTGCAATATGAGGCTAGTCGAAAGCGGATTTGAACGTTGCGATGCATGATCTTGAATCACGCGTTATTGTTGAGACGCATAATGTGACACTGTTGATATTAGGCTAAACTTAAACAGACTCGTAAAACAATAGTCAATATTGGAATTAAAAGGAAATTAAAAGGAAGCCCCAGCAATATTATTTTCAGTGATGACTTGTTTATTAAACGTTACATATTTTCAGGAGCACGCACATCTGGGCTAATCACATTCATCGTGAAATTCTTGACTGCAATATTATTTGTTGCGTGGAGTAAGCACAAGCCATTGTTACTTAAAATAAATCCATCAATGAACCAGTCGGTCGATATCGAAATATGTAGCTTACATATTATTGACACCTGTATATGGGAACAACCTTTTATCAGCATGCATCCAAATAAATTAGCACAATATTTTTTAGGTTGACATGTTGGCGTTGTTAGAAGATATTGCTAATGGTCGCATTCGAAGGGAACGGTTGTTCCCTGGGGCTGAATGTTTTTTTTATTTATTTATTTATTTTTCAGTTTTTGCATGTGTTCGCCGGAGGGCTGTCTGTACTTTGTCCCTCCTCGTTTTAATACGGCAGCTCATGATAGGCCCCCTGATCGTCATAGACCCTGGGGCTTCAGCCCAGGTAAGACCGTGCATTAAGGCGGCCTTGGCTGCTGGCTCCTGACACTTGGCATCTTTTAGCCTGCTTTTTTTTGGCTTGCCCCCTAGCAGCTGAAATGAGCATTTCCGTAATTTCTTTAAAAAATCATAACTCCTCACAGGAATGGGCTAGAAATTAACTTTTTTTCATCAGAAATGTATTCTCTACAAGCCTGGGCCGGGTTAAACCATCTAGCAGGCTGGATCCGGCCCACGGGCCGTATGTTTGTCACCCCTGCTGTAAACTTTGCAGGCAGAGACCCCTGCTGTAGAATCAATTTTTATTTTATTTTTTTATTTATTTATTTTTAATCAACTTATGCTTTTCAATTGTGATTGTGAAATGTGGTTCAATTGGTAAAACAAATGTATTATTTGAATAACGCAAAACAAAAATATCACTTCAGTGGTATTGAGTTTGACTTGGTTGCGGCAGAGCTTCAATGCAGCCTAAAAGTTCACAATTATAACAAAGCAAATATCTGTTTGGAATAATTTCACATCAGGACTAGTGATGAATAACAAGGGTGCTATTTTCAGGGATGGATGCCATGAAAGGAAAAACATTGCTAGCTGTTCTATTCACGTTTACTAAACACACATTATTATTATTATTATTATTATATTAGTAGGTAGTGGAAGACACCTATTGTTTTCCTAGTTATTAGGGGTCAAGCAGCGAAGCTGCGAAGACACCTATTGTTTTCCTAGTTATTATTAGGGGTCAAGCAGCAAAGCTGTGAAGACACCTATTGGTTTCCTAGTTATTATTATTATTATTATTAGGGGTCAAGCAGCAAAGCTGTGAAGACACCTATTGTTTTCCTAGTTATTATTATACTGTCATGGGAGTCTATGGCAGCCCATAGAACGCCTTGGTAAAAAGTTGAGAAATTTGGCACACTGATTCAGGACAGTCCGATAAGCCCTGACAGCAAATTTGGGGTCGCTAGGTCAAGCGCTTTAGTGTCACCAACAGGTCAAAGTTGGACATTCATGTTTATAACTTTTGACCCATTCATCCAATATTCACAAACAAGGTATCATTAGAATCATTGGGTCAAGCCGAGTTCAACGTCCTATGCCGTCATTTTGCGTCATGATGGATTTTCCGCCATCTTGGATTATGTCAAACCTTTAAAATGCTTCATCTACCACAAATTTAGTCCAATCCTCTCGAAACTTGGCAGACATGATCTACATACCATCCTTGACAAAAAATATCGAGCAGATTTTTCATATTCAAAACCGTTTGGCCGAAACGGCCAATCAAATCCGACCACAATGCCGCCAAACAGGAAGTAAGCCAATTTCTCAGCAGCCCTTTGACAGATCATGACCAAACTTGGTACATAGTCCCGAGACGTCATCATGGGGACGCTCCATGAATTTCGTGACCTTTGACCTCTAGGGGGAGCTGTGATTAATGAACATGTGTTTTAACTCCTTTCTCTTCACATGAGTATATTTCAAACACATTTCCAATGTCTGTTGGTACTGTCAGACCTCCCCTTATAGCTAGTACATTATTTATTGCGGAAACATCCGCGTCAGCCAATCAAATTCGACCACGAATCCGCCAAACAGGAAATAAGCCAATTCCTCAGCAGCCCTTTAACCCATCATAACCAAACTTGGTACATAGACCCATGACATCTTCATGGGGACGCTCAATGAATTTGGTGACCTTTGACCTCTAGGGGGAGCTGTTATTAATGAATATGTGTTTTAACCACCTTGTTCGTCACATGAGTATATTTAAAACATATATGCAATGTCTGGTGATACTGTACTCAAACCTCCCCATGTAGCTAATACATTATTTCCCATGGAAACATCAGAGTTTGGCCGCCATGTTGAAAGTTGTCAAAATCACTAGTACATATCCACAGGCCACAAATTCTGTCTAATCTACATTAATCTTGCCAGATATGACCTTCAGACCAAGCTGAACACATGTGTTTAACAGAGTTTTCAAATGCAAAACCGTTTGGCCGTGACAGCCAATCAAACTTGACGGAAACGCCGCCAAACAGGAAGTGAGCCCTTTTCTCAGCAACTCTTTAACATATCATAGCGTAACTTGTTACATAGACTCATGACATTATTCTGGGGACACCCAAACCAGTTGGTGACCTTTGACCTCAGGCGGACGTCAAACAGGAAGTGAACTCATATATCTGCAAAGAGAGTCTATGGCAGCCCATAGAACGCCATGGTAAAAAGTTGTGAAATTTGGCACACTGATACAGGCCAGTCCCATTAGCCCTCACAGCAAATTTGAGTTTACTAGCCCATGAGCTCAAGCGCCACCAACAGGTGAAAGTTGGACATGCATTCATGTGTATAACTTTTGACTTGGTAAAAAGTTGTGAAATTTGGCACACTGATTCAGGACAGTCCCATAAGCCCTCATGGCTAATTTGAGTTTGATAGCCCACATGCTCTAGTGCCACCAACAGGTCAAAGTTGGACATGCATTCATGTTTATTGTTTATATTTATTTGTTTTTGTTTATTCTGCGAATTATCTAATGGGTTCATAGTCCTATTCTGCTTGACCCCTAAAACACTGCTTGCCGTTTTAATTATTATTATTATACTGTCATGGGAGTCTATGGCAGCCCATAGAACACCTTGGTGAAAAGTTGTGAAATTTGGCACACTGATTCAGGACAGTCCCATTAGCCCTCACAGCAAATTTGAGTTTGATAGCCCACGTGCTCTAGCGCCACCAACAGGTCAAAGTTGGACATACATTAATGTTTATTGTTTATATTTATTGTTTATATTCTTGCTTATCCTCACACTGGACGGGAGCTTTGAAAGTGCTACCGGAATTTTCAAATAATGTTTGAACATCCCGAACTAACAAATGAAAATTCAATCATCCCATTTTTTGCCATTCCGATGATCACTGCCATTACCTCAACTGAAGCTTTGACATGAAGCGTTCTTGGAATGCTAGTGCCCTTACATACAGTATATATTTTTCACAGGGATATTCAGAAGAAATATAACCTAGCCTTCGACCTGCAGTCCCCAAATATGTATTGTTACGGTTGGGTGTAGCTTTAGGGTGCTTATGGTTAGGGTCAGTACTGACATCACACAGAGTGCAGTGGTGTTGAGGTGCTCATCACAGGTAAATGGCAACAGCTGAGTGGGCTGAGGAGGCGGAGTTTGTGGAGAGTCTCCGGAGTCAAAACAGGTGATACACGGGTAAAGGAAAGTAAGCCGAGGGACACATAAGAGTGAACGAGAGTAACTCAACCCGACAGACAGATACACGTTGCATGGCTACTTGGGATGAGTGAACACTTTTTGGATATATTTACACAGTGAATTAAAAGACGGCATATACCAAGCATGAGCTGGCCGGCCACCTTTGAGACGAGGGGCCTGTGCGGCAAGATACAGAGCTGTTCACCTGCGGTGGCTGTGGACCTGTGGTGAGTACCTCTAACCTAACACCTAGATAAGTTAGATTCCACTCACCCAGGGGAAGCTTAGGAACATACAAGTTCAATGCACCACGCAGGGACAGACATAGGTTACGGGCTGTCTACCCGAGTAACAAGTAGGGTATGTCAGATCGTAACAATTGGGGGCTCGTCTGGGATTTTGCAATAGGGTCCGGGATATGCAATAGTGAGCAAATGAAGCAGGTTGTAGCTGGATGATGTTAACCGAGCCAGATTCGGTATTTGGTCCGTGTGGTTTCTATTGGCTTATGTGTGCAGTGGCTGTGCGGTAGCTTGTGGAGGATACTTTGGTTGGTGCATGTTATTAGCTTGGTGGGGCTAGGCGTGCAGGCTACTGGGGCAGTGGCTAGCGGCAGGACAACATGGACCAGTCCATGAGGGCATGAGGGGATGAAACGTGAATTTGAGAAGGCTAAGCTTGCTAATGCCCAGGTAGGAGTGGTGTCCGAGTTACCAGAGAAGGACATCACGTTTCAGACTAGGGCTTTGGAAAACGAGTATCACCAAGTTTTTCCAGTCTGCGTGGTCACTCGGTCTCAGGAAGGTTTGAGGTTTCCCACTGCTAAGGTGGAGGACAGGGTGTTCTGGACCTGCCTGCAGTTGACCTGGAGGACTCAGTCTATGCTCAATGGTGTGGTGTTGACCAGCTGCTCGTGTTAGGTCAGAACTCCTTGGTAGAACAGAGAGAGGACCCCACTCCAAACTACCTCAGGGAGGTGGTGGTTAACATGGGCCAGGTTGACCTGGTAAAAGAATTCCAGGGCCGTCCATGTGCGTTGGCTGCAGATGGTGCAACTAGGGGTCTGGGATCCAGGCAGGATGACTCTGGGCAAGGGGAAATTGTTGGTTTTCGCTTAAGGAACTCTGAGGCTCGGAAGTCTCTAGAGGATCAGCTGGAGGTAGACCGCCAGGAAAGGGAAGGGAGGCCCATGTTCACGGTTGTGAATGACTTTATGTTGGCCTTGATGCCTCCCCAAATCTATGGATCAAGAGGGAGAGGAGGATAGAAGAAAAAAAGATATAAAATAAGAAATTATCAAAATTATTCAATGGTTGGGTTTTCTACCATTGTATCTTTTTCTTCTCTATGGGGGGAAGAGTGTTACGGTTGGGGTGTAGATTTAGGGTGCTTATGGTTAGGGTCAGTACTGACATCACACAGAGGGTGGTGTTGAGGTGCTCATCACATGTAAATGGCAACAGCTGAGTGGGCTGAGGAGGCTCAGAGTGTGAATGAAATAGCGTTTTCAGGCCGACAGAGAACCATGCCCGTGCCGGTTCGTGCACCTAATCTCGAACCGACTGACATGTTCACGCCGAAAATCAGAGCACTATGGAACCGAAAAGTTGTAAAAGTTAGATTTTTTTTTTTTTTATTATTATTTTTTAAGTGAACCGTGATGACAACGTAGACGTCAGCAGGTGCATCCTATCCGTCCAGGGATCTAGTGGGCGGGGACACGGGGGGACAACGTCCCCCCATTCGTTTCAGTATGTTAAAAAAAAAAGATATTTTTTTTTAAATAACACCTATTATAATAACTTAAAATAATCAGAAGAATCAGTGACATTAAATTATGAGTATGAGTACCTTATGCATAATATGCATAATTCATAAACATTCCCCTCAATACTGTGGAATGGCCAAAAATGTATATCAAGACTTGAAATAATCAGTTATGGTATATATAACAGGATGACACATGAAGGTGCTGAAAAAGCTATTGTTTGTAGGCTTTACTTCAGATAAGGACCACTGCATGTAAATGTTTAAAGGAGACATTTTATGGTGTTTTCTCAACAAGTGAACAGTATGAGTTGCAGAAAACATGTTTTTGAAACTGTTTGCTGGAAATAGTTTTTAGGGAAAAACATCTTGCCTACCGCTATTCCTCTCGATATTGTTTCAGTCCCTTCAGAATGTGCTGTTTCTGGTGTCTGGAGCTTTAATGCAAATGCTGCTGCCCATTGACGAATGAACTTTCAAAGTGAACCACAGCATGGAGGAGAGGTGATTGTTGCCGTACTCCCGGAGCTCTATATCTATATAATATAATATGATATATGTAAGGGATAATGTATAGAACGCTGGTCATTATTAGGAAATAATTCCAGACAGGGCGAACAGGAAACCGACGCGAAGTGGAGGTGTCTTGCCTTGTCTCGACTTGTCAAAACGAAAAAATAACTTCTTGTGTGACTAACTTTTTACAATTTATTTGTTACCGGCATTCGTAGTGTTGATCAGCAGAGAAATAGTCCACCTGAGACATTGACGTCACTTAGCAACCGAGGACACTGGGTGGTCCTCGGTGGTCATTATATGCATAGCAACAGTCAATAGGGGAGCTTCGGCCCGGCTCCTGCTCGTCTCCACTCTACGTAGTGTGAATCTCAACAGTTTCATACAGTTTGGGAAGGGTCTCATTTCAAGAGAGTTAACGCATTGGCATTTTTAGCTAGAGCCTTGAAAAAGAAACCAAAGAGAACCAAGTTCAGTAGATCTTGAACTTGGGTCTTTTGGAACCTTTCCATTTTACCAAATAACTCAACACATGGCTTTTGGAATAATATAATAGTTCATACATTGCATCAAACATGAAATATGATGCTTTGGGTATGCATTGTAAAACATGCACTTACATGATGAAGTTAAACTATGCTGCTGTATAAACGTTGTTGACAAGGATAATTTGTGTATTCTAAAAAAGCAAAGAATGAGGTCCACAAAGTGCCCAGTGCAATAGTAGGGACACTGTGAATCAGCCAAGCCTCTTATAATGAGAGGGAGAGAGAGAGAGAAATCACAGGGGAACCTTGCATGGATTGAGGCTTATAATGAGTACCTAGACAGATGCTGCTGTTGCTATTTCCACAACTACTAAACTCAGTGCGCAGTGCGAAGCAAATGGCACACACGTCTCCAAATTCAAGTTCAGCAGTGGGTGGACACACTGCTTTCCATCGCCCCAAACAGTTCTATTTGTGTGGTATTCAGAAGGTACAATTACCCGTTCCTCTCTCAATTTAGAAGCCGGGACACACCCAGCTATGCCCTGTAATACACCGCCATGATCCCTGCCAAGCAGCACGCCTTGACTATTTACTGAAACAACCTTTTTAACTATAGTCTTGTTAGCGCATAAAATAACTCCATAGGGTTTATGTTAACCGTCACCTTGCGTTGTCCACTGTCACTTATCGAAGAGTTTCACGCATGCAAAGCAGACAAGCCCAGCTATTCACTGTGATGCAACATGGCCGTGATCCCTGTCAAGCAGCAGGCCTTTAGTCAACAAATGAAACTGAACCTTTTTTAAAAATCTTTTGGCCTGTTCACTGTCACCTTGCGATGTTTATTGTTGGAGTACTTTCACGCATTCAACACAGCCCAGGAAGGAATATTTGGATAGTTGTTTGGCTGCCTGGAAATCAATGTCTGCGTGGGCTGCAGTGGACATTCTGAATAGCTCCATAGAGAGGCTTATGAGAGTGGCTAGACTGTTCTCCTGCTCGTCTCCACTCTACGTAGGGTGAATCGCTACATGCTTGCTTTTGATGCTCAGACCAGTGAAGAGAGACATGAAAGTGGGTTGAAGAAGAGGAATGATGTGTAGTATAGGACTCTAACCTGGGTCGTTACAAGGCACGAAAAAAATTATATTTTTACATATACTTTTTTTTACATGTACCTTTTCCCGTGGATGCTTGAAGCTTTAACTCGGTTACTCCCATGTGGCCAGCTTTTGGTTCTTCAACTTACACTATATATTGTGTTGTATGTTGGTAATCTTAATTAAAAATGACATTCTAGTAACTGCTTTGGGGTCAATTCTAAATGTAACTATTACTATTACAATTTTACAATAATGCACCAGTCGAATGGGTTCCTTATACAATCCACAGCATTTAATTTACTGAGTTAACTGTTAATCCAAGCAAAATGTATGCAACGACTCTAATCGGAAAGCAGCCGAATCGGGACCTTGTAATCAGAATGGAATAGATAAGGGAAATCAGTGGCGATACACAGCCCTCCTGTTACTTTGTTTTCATTTGTTTTATTTTTGTTTATTCCACTCTCTTTTCGCTTGTCCTTTGTCCCGGCAGGAGAGAAGCCTTTTATTTGCGAAATCTGCGGTAAGAGCTTCACCAGCCGGCCCAACATGAAGCGTCACCGCCGCACCCACACCGGCGAGAAGCCCTACCCCTGTGATGTGTGCGGCCAGCGCTTCCGCTTCTCCAACATGCTCAAGGCTCACAAGGAGAAGTGTTTCCGGGTCACCAGCCCTGTGGTCCTGCAGACCAGCAGCCAGTCCCTGCCTCTCCGGATCTTCTCCAACCCCCACTCCGCCTCCGGACCCAACCTGGTCCCCCTGGGGGCCCAGCCCTCGACCACCACCGCCAACCCCTCCTCCTCGGCCTCCATGGTCTCCCTGAGCCCCTCGGATGGAGCTCTGGCTCCCCGGGCACCCGGGGGCCACACCTTTTCCCACCTGCAGCTCCACGTCACAGCTGCCAACCATCATCCACACCCAGTCGCTGCCCATCAGCACCACCCAGGCACGCCTCAGCACACACTGCCACCGGCCTCTCAACAGCAACACCACCAGCACCACCACCATGTGGCGGTGTCCCCCGCCTCCCACCTTCCGCCTCCCCCAGCACTCTTTAAGAGTGAGCCTCTCAACCACTGTGGCCTGGAGGACAGCAGTTACCTACACCACATGCCCCCCCCAGACAAAGGCCTGGGTGCACCACACCACTGAGCTGTGTTCTCAGAACACCATGCTCCTTTTCCTCTTGGCACCCAGACCTCCCATCTGCTATACTGGGCAAGGGGTTAAAACTGATGACAGGACATGCCATATACGTACACAACTGTGTGTGCGTGCAAGCAAGCCTTGGACTGATTAACTCAGTGCATACGTTAGACAAGCTGTGTTTGCTGAGAAACTAGGATCCACTGACAGATTTATAATCTTGTTTTGTTTTCCGTCTACCCCTAAAGATCATATTGGTGGTGTGCAGTAATGTTGGTGGAGAATGTTTTCTATGTCTGTCGCTCTTTCATCATGTTAAACATGCGTTTCTGTGAAATTTCAGAAAAAGTATTAACCTGGTTTAGTGGACCCACCTCTGATCCACACAAACAACCATTCATCTCTTGATGTCAAGTTGGTTGATGATTGCACACTGGCCTGGGATTTTATTTTATTTTTATTCTAAGTGCAAGCTAGCTCCCTTGGGCCAGGTTATGCATGATGAATGTTTGACTTTCTTCACCCAGCCCTCTCTGGTGCGTTGCACTTCATAAGGTACCTTGTAGGTCACAGTGGAATGTTTGGAGATGTTTTCTAAGAAGCTTGGATGTAGACAAGGTCTGATAATGGCTGATTGTTTTATGATGGTAAAATGGTGCTTTCCATTCCAGTGCTACATGTTGTGGTTAGGTTTCCATTTGGACTGACGGTTTAATATGTGATTGTGATGGGACACTCGAGTCTGACTTGTAGTGTAGTGAAACAAAAAAAGGCTGGGCGTTGGTTTAACAACTTCACGCTTAATGTGTAGAATCATAGAAAAACACTCTTTTTGTAATTAGTTTGATCTATTTAACCTCAGATTTTTAGTGCTGTTGATCAACTAATCATTTTGGAAAACAGTTGACTCTCAACATACTACCACTGTGAAGGGCCTGGCATTTGACCCCACTATGATTTCTCTGCACTCTCCCTCTCTTTCTCTTTTCTGTTTTCTCTTCTCCTTTACTTCCTAGCCACTGTCCGAATAATACGGGTCCGTTTCATACAATTCACGACACATGGACTTTGCATCTCTTAATTTGCCGTTCTTAAAGGTCACATATACATTTTTCCCATTTAGCGTTTTTTTGATAATCTGAATTTAATTTTCCGGTGGATTTTTCTATTTTTCCCAGATCATTCTTTCTTCTCTTTTGAAAAGACCACAGACATACTTGGATGCACATAGCCAAAGCGGCAGGTCTTACCACAGTGAATGTTTTCTACTTGGAGTAATAGCAGTTTTACAGATTGTGTTTAATTCGAAAGGCTGTTCCTTTGGAAAACCTTGGAGGGTAGAGGTATCCTTTCTGTATTCTCAAAACACACCTCCATGTATGTATAGACAAGCAAATGTTTTCTTTGACTGTGTGAATGTTCAAAGGGGAGGTGAAGGGCATAGCATATGGAAAGAGTAGTTGTGTTGCTTTATTGATTGAAACTTTTCCACCTCTCGCCTTGTGCCGCACTGTTATTTGATAAGTACTTAAAAAGAGGCTGTTGAGCCTTGGCCCTCTGGTTTGTCCTGTCTGTCTGTGTGCACGTGTCGTTGGTTGTATTGGTTGTGTCTGGACGCAAGGCTCCCATACCAAAAGCTGCTTTTCCAGTACTTTTAGTTTCACCAAGGCCGGCGATGTAGAGCAGTACATTTTGGTCTAGCAGTGATTCTGTTTTATCTTATTTAGTGATTCAACTGAACCACAGTAGTCTGCATTACCTTGCAAGAGGCCCACAACCATCCTGCCACATCTAGGGGGTCATCCTCCTCCCCCCAATTGTACTGTTTTTGCTTTATTGTTCAGTATGGATTTTTATTTTATTTTTTTAATGCTTAAATTGTGTGTTTCCTCTGCACTTTACTTATGTGTGGGCTATAGGCACCAGGGAGGGGGAGAGCGAGAGACCATGCTTTGCGGATACAAGAAAGATTGTGTCTGTATAGGAGCAGGTGAATGAGTGCAAGACTGTGTATAGGAGCGGGTGGATGAGTGAGATTATGACTGTATAGGAACAGGTGATGCGGTGGCTGGATGATGTTAAGGGAAGAGGAGGAGAGTGAGTGGTGATGGTAGTGTGGAAGTGACCATAGCACACAATTACTTATTTACTAATTATTTCAAGTTACTTCTTGTCCTTGTTTCGTTTGTAATTTCACAATGAAATGATCTGATATGGACCACCTCCACTCTTCTAAAAGTGTAATATACATTTTCCCAGTTCACTAATATTTTCACACTGAACATCATTTGAAATGCATTATTTTTATTTTCAGTTCTCATGGTCTGATTCTCCTCCTCTTCTTCATATAGAATGCACTTTCTACTAAACTTCTTGACTAGTTAAAAAATAGCATTGTATATTCTTCAAAGATGTTTTTAAAAAAATCAATATACATTTTTCCCTTTGTATTTTTAACCACTTAATGTAGCATTGCGTATTTTATTATTGTATCTGGTACAACATGTGCAGCTTTACAATGTCCTGGTTTGTCTTTTTGTATGTTTCCGGAGGTTAAGAATATGTGGAAATGTTGGGCCTTTTTTGATAATGTTTATGTAACTGACTGCTAACTTTGAAAAGTAAAACAAGTAGCCATGATTAGCACTCATTTATGTATTTTGTATCATTAAATATGCTCCAGTAGGTTTGCCGTGAACTATAACATACAAATAGGGCTACGGTAGAAAAAGAGCAACCGTGAACTGTATGCTGTCAAGGCAAAAATATGCTGCTATACTCCATGATACTTCATTCATTCGTTGTTCCTCTGACAACAAAGGACATCCATTGCTTGTACTCATGAAATACATAATGAAATTCAAAAATGTTTATAAAGCCGTCCAAACACTTTAAAATATTCAAATATCTGTTAAAAAAAAAAAAAGCAGACGTTTAATCAGACCTTCAGTATATTCAACGTGGGCGAATGCAATTTCTTCCTCTCGTCTCGATGTTACATGTTATTCAGCATACTCGCTGTGGATGGATCCTGGACCATTTGGTACCGTATGTCTGTAGTGGCTGTTATCTTTGCAGGGGTTTGGAGAGAGTGGTGGATGAGTAAACGTGTGACTCACCTTCAGTGAGAAAGTGAGTGGGCGGTCAGGTACAGACGGGCTCTCTTCATCGGCGGATGGTGGGTCAGTGCATCTGTACATTCCCATTTGGCTTCCATAATCGTGAGCGTCGCTGCAAGTCGTTAAACCTACCCGGCGAGGGTCCGAGGGAGGAGTCGCAGATGTCTGAACACGCCGATAAGGAGAGGCACTCGTGCTCTAGTGGCGCAGAGTTCCACTCATTGGAAAATGCATTAATGAACATAGTATAGCGTCACGCTGTCTGCATTGGCGCTGATGGTTATTGCACGACATGTTATGGCGATTACGTGGTGCATGTCCCCCTATGTGGTTGTCTACGTTTCAACGCGGTACTCTGTTATCATGGTAACAAGTTAGATTTCCAATCGATACAGCCAAACTGCTTTCAGGAGGCAATTATCATTATCCTTAAAATATATATGCCATATGTACATTTTCGGTAGTTTATACAAATGTGGCTACAGACAGTCAAGTCCAATGTAGATTCTTATTTGCGATCTAGGCCAGCGCGCTTCGTTTTGGGGGCTTTAGACTCGCCACGACACCAACCAAAATGCGTTGATAAAGTTGTAGGGAATGGTTATGAAAATGCACATTAACATGTTATTACTAGGATATGTTTAGAGCAATTTACGCAATAAGTCACATCAGTTTGTATCCATGTCATGACTTTTTGACAGACTATTAAAAATCAGAAATTTAACCACTGTTAAGCATATGTATTGAAATGAGGCACAAATAGCCTAGACGGCTTTCATCTGTAGTTGGGGAGGGTTCAAAGGATTCCTCTAAGTGCTGTCTACGTCACACGCGTGCCTGTGTTTTTTGACTGCACATAAAGGCACACCAGAAGAGCGCAGATCTAGAAAGAGAACGAGCTCGTACGCGATTGTCGCGATATAGGGACGACGTTTGGACAATATCGAGAATCCTATGGTGCGTCTTTTTAAATATATATCGCTTATACATCTTTCGTTGACTTTTCATTTTAGCAGGAAAACACTTATCAGTCGAATAGTCTAATATGCAATTGCTCGCGTTGTTTAATAGTCAGTGATTTTAACATTTTTTAACATCTTTTTCAGCTGAAGCCAGTGGACTCGGACTCTAGGCCAACGAAATCTACTTGAACAAACCTGTTTTAAAGGGTAGGCTACTAAAGGGCTTGTCATTTTAATGTCATGATTGGTTTCTCATGACATTTGAGCTATATGTCCAATTAACCGATCACTTGCATGTCATATTAACTCACTGATTAATATCGTAATGGCTCAGACAACCCCTTTTTTATCTCTAGATTTAGGGATCTGCTTTCTGAAGATTTGGGATATTCCATTTCCTCTCAGTTGCTAACCTGAGCTTGGATTTTTTTTACTGGTGGTTCCCTTCTTGGAAATCTTATGTGGTTTCTGTTCCTCTGGTTTTTTCTCTTCCCTGTGGTGCGCTGACAGACCCCTCCCCATACCCTGCCCCCTTGTGGGATGTTCCACAGAGGGACAGGACACTAGTGTTTCTGTGCCCCTCAGCAGCATTTGGCACTGGGGTGGCATCCTAGGCGATCATGGGCGACTCTGTCTTAAACTGCTGTTATGTTCCAAATCCTCGCCCAGGCAAAGAGGAGCCTACACGCCTCCGACACACCGCGGCAAAAATGGCTGCCTCCAACCTGCCCCAGATCTCCTCCGATAAGCGTTTCCTCATCTTCTTTGACTTCGACGAGACCATCGTGGATGAGACCAGCGATGACATGGTGGTGCAGGCAGCACCAGGTCAGGTGCTCCCTGACTGGCTGAAGGACACCTATCAGCCAGGCCACTATAACCAGTACATGCAGCGCGTGTTGGCCTACTTGGCAGAGCAGGGCGTGACGGAGAGCCAGATCCGGGCAGTGATGGAGAAGCTTCCTGCCACACCGGGCATGCACACCCTGCTCCAGTTCCTGCGCACGCGTCCCCCGCAGGACCTTGAGGTGGTGCTGCTGTCCGACGCCAACACCTTTTTCGTGGAGGCGTGGCTCCGGCGCACGGGGGCCCGGCCGCTCTTCCACCGGATCTTCACCAACCCAGCAAACTTCAACAAGGACGGCCGGCTGGTCATGCGGCCCTTCCACTCCCACGACTGCCAGCGCTGCCCCGAGAACATGTGCAAGCAGGCCGTGCTTCGGGAGTATGTGACGCGCCGGGCAAAGGAGCGCGGGCGTCCCTACGAGAGAGTGTTCTATGTGGGGGATGGTGCCAACGACTTCTGCCCAGCGACAGTCCTTGGGCCCAGGGATGTGGCATTCCCACGGCGGGATTTCCCCATGCACCGGTTGATCACGGAGATGCACGAGGCCATGCCTGGGGAGTTCAGGGCGGTCACGGTGCCCTGGGCCGGGGCAGAGGAGGTGGTGCAGCGGCTGAGGAAGATCATGGCGGAATAGAGAAGGAAGGGGAGGGGGAAGGCATTGCATAAACGCACATATTAGGACAAGTCTTTTTAAAGGGGTTAATGTTAAAAGCGTCTGCACACAAACGCAGACCGCATGCACACCCAGAAAACACACACGGAACACACACACAGACAGAATACACACACAC
>OMLJ01051203.1:0-18969 GCA_900302595.1 Gadiculus argenteus | reverse complement strand
CGGCCACAGCAGCGGTGTAGAAGCTGAGCTCAATGGGCAGACCGATATTGGAGGGCATGATGCGGCGCACCTCAGCAACCAGCATGGGTTTGGCATAGTGGAAGGAGAAGCCGGAGAGAAGGGCCTCCAGGGCCTTTCTTCCATAAGTAGCAACGCTGGGTCCGGTGGCCACCTGTATGGAAAACAAGCCTTGCTTAAAACGGTGCTTCTAATTAAATGTGTTTATTAATTGACTTAAGACTAGTTTTATGTCACTTTTTACCTGGATAAGCTGATCAACGGCGGCTTTGTCTATGTTGGCGAAACCAATTTCCTGTCCAAAGAACTTCACGGAAAGTGAGGCCAGTGGCTGGTTCACAGCGGAGGCCCTCCAGTTGGAAATCTGAGAAAAAGAGATCATTGTCAACTCATCCGTGGTGCTTGACATGTGTTTGGAACTAACAGTCTGCTGTTGAAGTGATGGCAGAAACCTACTGCCCGGATGAAGTGCTTAATCTTTGTGATCCTATCAGCGTCCGCAGGGGCCTGGGGCAGCTTCATGATGGCTTCCTGAATTCCCTCGGTTCTCACGCCAAGCTGAAATGAAATACAACCAAAGAATTGTCATTTTTTAAGAACATAGTACATATTTGTTCTTTCATCACCAATATGAAGTTATGTGGAAGGTTCAGACTACAGTTAGATATTATGCATCAACTCTTATAAAGAAATCTGACCTCAAGAACATCAGCATAAGCTCCAGCGAAGTAGGTACGGGCCTTGGCCAAAACAGCCTTGGGCATCACTGTGGCGGCGTCATTGATATAGAAAGCACTGGCAGCAGCTCCAACCATCGTGGGGTCTACAGACATAACAGGACACATGTCAAGCTGCCAGTGTGATCAAGATGACATGTCTAAAGGAAAACCCTTGTCATTATAATCCACTCACTATGGTAGGCATCCAAGTAGAGAGCCCTGCTGAAGCGAAGGCTCAGCCGGTCGAACTTGGGGCTCAGCATCCTCACCGCAACGGCACATGCTGTGGCACTAGAAGAACAACGTCATCCGCTGTTAGCTTTCATTCATATCACCCCAAAATAGAGAATAGATGAATCATCATTATAGGGGTTGCAACTTACACTGATGCGTAATCAGGAGCGGTGTTCTTGGTCATGGACTTCATGTAAGAATACACAAAGCTTGCAACCTGCAGATTGGTTTCCTTCAGGGTTGCGTCGGCGATGGCAGTCACCAGACCCGTGGGGAGTCTGGTCTCAAACAGCACTAGAGCAGCAGCCATACGGATTTCAGCATTGAGAGCCTTGTCCATGAACACCTGAACGGCCACATCCTGGATCTAATGAACAGAAGGGAAGGGTTACAACCAAACAAGCAGAATAGTGTGTTCAAAGCACAACTGTCAGGAATTGTGACAAAGTCCTACCAGCTTGGGCTCCTTCTTTGCGATGTTCCTCAGGGCAAGGATGGCCTCGATGTGAACATTCAGGGGCAGGGCAGCAGCAGCAGTGGAGAATCCAGGCAGTATCTTCATGATTGGCTTAAGACTGGCAGGGTGGCCAGCATTACCCAGAACTTTGAGAGCCATAATAGCGCCGTCAATATCAGCGTTGGCAACAGACTGGATAAGCAGGTCGTGGATGGGCTGTTAAAGACATAAGAAAGGTGAAATGGGATTGGAAGGGCTTTCATTGCTCTTAATGTAACACACAAGATCGAAGGAAAAAGCATGTACCTTCACCAAGTCAGCTGGGCAGACTGGCGTTGCAACGCAGTATTTGTTAACCATGGTGCCGAAGCCCAACATAACAACTTCACGAAGAACAGGATTGGCCTGGATTTTGTGGTGGGCGATCATGGCCTGTGGAGTGATCAAAATAATGTATCGTTGAAGTTTCTTAATTTCCAAAATGTAAAAATAAACAAACAAAGAGACCATTTAGCAGGTTGACCTACCTCGAGCAACTTGATGGACTCCGGGTCAGCTGTCACCATGTGGATGGAGCCAATCAGGGCCTGAGCAGCCTCAACGACACTGATGTCATCCATGTGGAACTTCTCCTTGATGAACTTCAGAGACACGTGAGTTCCAATGGCAGGTACAGCGTTCAGGAGCCAATGCCTGTAAAACACAAACAAACAATGTTCAACATTTCTCAGTGACCTTTTTGGACGTTGATACTGCAATTTCTTTGGTGTTCATGAAGCAGTTTTCATGATCCATGGATAGAAACGATTTGCCTGGTTCAAGCCTCTGAATCCCAACACTTTTAGTGCGTGTTTTAGTTTCTATGATTCAGGGTCTGTTGTCGGTTGAAAGCATGAATTTTCCCTGAGCCAATAAGTGTCTTGCAGGCAGGACTATGCTGACGTTATCCGTGTGACCATAGCGAGAAATAAAAGGCAAAATGGAAAACACCCCTCACGAAAAGATTTGAATTCTGCATTTACGTTAATGTGTTTTATGGATTCTGTTCTAAAATACGAAACTTCTGACTAAATTATGGAAAAGGAAGTAGAAATTAATTATGATATCAGGCTAAGATATTATTGTCAACCGACCTGTAGGCTGGCTTGACCTTGTACTGAGACCAGAGGGCATCGATCCTTTCGTAGCTGGCCACACGCAGGAGCTGGATGAGCTCAACAAACTTGAGAGGAGCGTCTTCATGGACCTTGGCCACGTTGTAAGTCACCAAGTGGTTCAGCACTTCAACGATCTGTCAAGACAGGCAATGTGACCAAGGTTATTTTACGCAAGTGAGCATTGTTGTGTTGGTCGGGTGTGGTTTTTGTTTGCCGGCTACGCACCTGTGCCTCTGCGTTCGTGATTCTCAGGAGCTGGATGGGAGTCTGGAGAAGCTCAGTGGCAAACTCATACTGCAGGGATCCACGGGGAGTATAAGGTGCAGCAATGGGTAGAACTGGAGTCTTTGAAATACCAACATAGGTCAAAAGTTGCCTGTTGAAAAGAACACAACATCAATCTCTGGTCTTTTGGTACAGGCGTAACACAAGTATTGATATCAAATCAACCTTTTGTTTTAAAGATCAGTGATACATACTTGGCCTCCATCTGGGCAGCCCCATTCAGGATGTTAAAGGGGGAGAACTGGATGAGTTCAGTGGCAGTTGCCTCCAAGAGCAGAGCACCAGTGGCTGCTGGCTTCAAGATGTAATTGACTGCAACGGCTCCCTTCAGGGCCATACCCTGCTGTTGAAACAAGACATGAGACAATTATGACACCCGTGTGTGAGTTGTAAGGTGCAAGGGTTCAAAGAAAACCAAGGAAACTTACAGCTTGACACTGAGCACATTTCTCTGTGTAGGCCAAGCCGATGTCCTTGTAGATTCTCTCCTGGCAGTGGTTCAGATCCTTGGTCTTGGTCAGATGAAGACGTTCAGTCTTTAGGTCCTCACTGATGACATAGTGGGTCCTGCAGACGCCCTGGGTTCCAGCCTAACGATCACAAATCAATGACAAAGTTGTGGCACTGAAATACCGAAGCATTTCATGGATGAAAAAATAAAGAACATAAATGTGTACCACGTGCAACAATCTCTAACCTCTTGCAGCTCGTAGACATTCTGTGTTTTCTTGATGTTCAGCTCAAGGAGGTTCAGGACTCCCCTGAAGACATTCAGCACTGTGGTAGAGACACCAGCAGGTGCAAAGATTGTGCCAACAACCCCATTAGCATACTGGAACTTGATGGGTGTCAGTAGCTGAGCTTCAAGGGCTGAGGTAAGCTTAGTTGCTGGAACAAAGGGGTCAGTGGGCCAGATTCCACTGTACTCATAGAGCTGTGGGTCGACAACCTGCAAGGACAAGTGGAGAAATAGTTAGAGACTTAACATTCACACATTTAAAATGTGCTATTTTGTTATTATCATTCTTTTTTCTTATTCCTATCAATCCTATCCTCAGTGTGGTTCTATGTTACTTAGCGCTATATATTAACAATGCTAACGTATTTACCTTGAGTAAGAAGGTGTTAGGACCCTCAGCACTGATGGCGATCTTGCTGCTCAGTTTGACACCAGCCCTGGCCAGACCAGCTTCAGGCAGACCTCCCAGGATAACGGCTTCATAGTTGTACGTGTAGGTCTTTCCTACAGCAAACTCTGGGGCTGGAAGCAAGAGTAACAGTCATCAGCATACAGTAAAGTGTGTTTTCAGGTTTAGTTAGCTGGGCAACAATTGATAGTCATTTATCTTTTTTAAAAAGAGCTCATGTAGTTATTTCGTACATGTTTTTAACATCTAAGAAGGTAAAAGCATTATGTTTGCAGATACCGTATTGACCCAAATAAGACGACCGAACGAGGGAGTTGGTCAAATGAAAGGTGTTATTACAGTCTAGACCCCCAATATAAGACAACCCCACTTTTTCAGACGCATTTCCAGGAAATAAAATAATATCTTTAACAATGTAATGTTGCAACTGCATGTGTGATTGACTTATCTGCTTACCGTATTTGAGTTCTATGCCGGCTGCAAAATACAAATAAATAGTTAGTAAATAAAACCCAAGAGATACAAGGAATATGTGCCAGAAAATGTGAAATATGGGGAAGGGGATGATTAAGACTAAATGCTATAATGGCTATAATTATTACAAAAATCAAGAGTTATATTAGGCATACAACCATAACAAAATACATTTATATCATTCCAAAATTGGAATGGTGACACTGCTTTGGCATTACTTACAATGTTAACGGAACAACCCATTCATAAACAACTCTATTATTGTATATTGCCACAATTAAACAAAACATTTTTACATCTGAATGTTATAATTATAGAATATTCTTGCTTTCTGAAAAAAAATATTCAAATTCACCTACTCAATTATAGAAATGCATCAACTCAATAAGTAATTGTGTTTAGTAATGTTTGGTCAACCTACCCACAAGGACCAGCGACAGAGCTAGCAAGACCAGGACCTTCATGACTGCTGGAATGGTGAATGTTGTTGCCGGGTGGTCCCTTTTTTAAAGATTTTAGGGGGCGGATTTCGCAATATTCACACGTCTTTATTTGCCTAATGCTAGGTTGTCCCAATGCATGACAGATGTAAGGTTAACCTGACCTTTTTCAAGTCCAAATCAAAGTCCTCGACAAATAACACGTAATGCAGGTGGGGGTTTCAGGTGCCTTGCTCAAGGGCACCTCTTACATGGATGAGGACGTACACAACTACTCCCCCCATCCACATTTTTGCCTACTGGTTGGATTCGACACAACCACCATGCAGTTACTGGTCCAACTCCTTACCCAGTAGGCCAGGGATGCCGTAAATATTGACATTCCCATATATACCCATCCATTTTTTGTTTTTTATGTGCAGTGCACGTTTTCGCCACATAATGCTCCACAATATTGATCAATTGGTTTCAATAATAATAATTACTTTTAGCTCATTTCAAATAATTGTACTATCTTTACTTTACTTTACAGAACAAATTATTATTTACAGACAGTGGGTAGATGTAGTAGCTACTTGCGGTGAGGTTGCAGATTGCAACCAACTGAGACCCTCTAAATATATATGATATTTTGGTGGAAGGACGTACCATAAGCTCGTTTTCATGGCTAAAATGAGCCGCATCCGAGACATACACTAATAGTACAAGACCACGTGTGTGCGGGTGAGGGGAGCTCCATCTGGGCAGCGGTTGATGTTTATTGCCATAAATGGTAAATGGACTGCATTTATAAAGCTTGTTCTTTTATCCAAATCACTTTACAATATTGCCTGACATTCATGCACACACCAACGGCTAAGTCAATCATGCAAGATGACAGTCTGCACATCTGGAGAAGTTATGGTGAGGTGCCTTGGTCAGGGACACCTCTACACTCAGTTAGGAAGAGCCAGAGATCGAACTAGCAACTATGCGGTTACCAGCCATGCCTCTCTATCTCCTGAGCTACTGCAGCCCCTGACATGATCGTGAGAGGGAGAATCTTCTCAGACACTTATGGTATAAGTTATACGCAAGTTGTGTGTGGATGTGTGCAGCTCCATCTGGCCAGCGGTTGATTTTGATGTCAGCATCCGAGAGAGGGTTAAGCTTCTCAGACACTTGTACTGTAACCCCTCGGTGTGTGTGGACTATGTACAACATGTACAATCACACATTCACAAATGGGTTAAAGCCATGGGGATAGCACGCAACCCGCCTTCCTAGAACTCCCAAAACACAAAATGTATCTTGCATAGTAGAAACAGGGGGTTCCACTTGCACTTTAATTCAAAGTTGATAATTGAATTTATAACACATTCTCTCTAGAGGCGTTTGTCCATTCTGGGATACTGTAGAAACACACCGGTGCAACATGGCTGGTTCTGTGGATGACGACCGATACCCTATGTACATTTTTAGGGCTCATTCTACTTTTAATGAAAGAACTTATCCAGTGCTATACAAATAAAGTTTGTTTGATTGATTGATTGATTTTCAGGAAACAGCAAACATACAAAACATACTTATGAATACCGTATTCCATTTCGGCTAAATCTATTCCACTTGATGCCATTCAGTTCTAACATATTCAGGTCAATGTCTTGAAGGTTTGACCCTAATTCTAAAACCAAATCCAATCCTAGCTTTCACCTGTGTCTAAAATCTGTGTATCTTCCGTTCAATTCCGTTTGGAAATCAAATCAAAAAAGCAAAACACGAAAAACGAAAAAAACAGTTTGATTTCATGTTTTAATTTGTTTCATTAAAAAAAATGAAGAGGCAGTGGGAACCTCGGGGTCATACTCCTGACCACATGACCACTAAATTGCAAAATGTATTTTCAACATTTGGGCCCTTATTCTCATACTTGATATTCTGGTCATGCATTGTGTTTTAAAAAAATAGAAAAGTGGGACTTTTGTATAATGATTAATGCAAATGAATGGTTGATTATTGAAAAAAATAGGTAATTTTTCGTTATCCGTGTTTTGATTTCCAAACGGATATGGAGTGAACGGAAGATACACGAATTGTCTAAACCTTTCAAAACCTATTTTAATGTCCATCATTCAAGTAATGAAAAAACAATTAAGACCATTTAGATGCTCTTACTTTGGTTATTCAGTTGGGTATGTATTTCGGAAAGGGCATGAGAAATCCATTAGACATTAAGCACATTGGTTTAAAAGTAGACAAGTAGACATAATTGTGTCACTGAATGTCACTGAACTTGTGGGGAATAATACAAATGTATCACATCTTTAATATTTCAGAAGAACACCCACAATATGACAAATATCACATCTGCGATGTGAAAATATATATAAAATACTGACAGATTTAGTTTGGGTGTCACTTTGCAGTGGCCAATAACATTTGTTTATTTGGGTTGACGTTGGGTTGTCTAACTTGACAGACATTTTGGTCTACACTCCAAACCACAATATGTGGATATGTAATATGTGATATGAGATAATATGATGACGTATCAAGTAAAAACTGCAAGTGATGGGTGACACGGTACTATTTCACAGTAATGTTGATTTTCTGACTATTGCATATGACACCTGTGTGTATTCTTCTATTCTTATGAATAAATATCCCATTATTCCTACTACATTTTTAAATGCTTTTGACCCTGCTTTTGAATGATTGTGAGACTGTCAGCATTAGCAGGCATGGTGAAAGAACATGGCAGTAATCATGACCGTATGAGTAAACAGATAAAGGAGGTAAATAATCCAAGTCACAGCCACACAGTGTGAATTCTTTGAACTTCGATTCGATCATATTCAGATGATTAAGGAATTCAGTCTGATTTGAACGGCCATTAGATATGGTTTAATATAAACAAATATATAATCAAACCTAACCCATACAAGTTTGAATCACAGTGTCATAATGATTGATGATGGTTGGTCTCGTAACCCTTGAGTCTCTGATTGCAGAATGCAGCCCTGCCTATTCAAACAAGTGCAAGTCAGGGGGCCCTAACCTCCCACCCACACCGCTAGGCTACCACAACCAACAAATAGGGGAGGTTGTTTAACCTCATGAGATAACAGTGAAACGTGCCGCAAAATAGCCACTACACAATGTCATGGGTGCGGGTTGGCTTGACATTGTGATTTCACCATAGGCCAACCTCAAAATGCCCCTCTTTATAAGGCTGCTTCGGGCTGCAGTGTTCCACATTCACATCAGCAATGAAGGTGTTTGTGTTTGCGCTGGCTCTGGCCGTCGTGGGTGAGATGTGCTTTCAACTTCGTCTTATTTTTATAATTTTATATTTAATTTTATTTATTTTCAAACAAATATATATATATTTCAATATATGTATATATATAGTTATTATTATTTTATCATTGTTATTATTTGAAATATAATGAAAGTCTTATTTTGTAGACCTGCATGTCTTATATTCATTTTATTTGAAACTGGACTTGAAATAATAATGCATCGCTTATTCTACTAGTACAACATTACCATTCGGAATTCCTGAAAAGGTTTGAAAATGAGTAAATGTTGTTTTTTATTCTCTAATTTTAGCTGGACAGTACGTCAACTTTGGTAAGTGTGCAGTGCTACTCAGGGGGGAAAAAAACTTTTACATGAGAATAACTCCATGGGTATCTCCATTGCTGAGAACACGGATGTTAAATGGAACTGTGCTTGCAGCTCCTGACTTCGCCAGCAGCAAGACCTATGTGTACAAGTATGAGGCGGTGCTCATGGCGGGCCTTCCTGAGGAGGGTCTGGCGAGTGCCGGGTTGAAGGTCCTCAGCAAAGTTCTCATCAGTAACATTGCTGAGAATACCTACCTGCTTAAGGTAAACACCCCGCAAAGAAACCACCCAATTGCAATTTCACTCCAGCAAGCAAAACAGGAATCGTCTTTTGACCCGTTTAATGATTTGATCCCCCTCCCAGCTTGCCGATCCCGAGCTCTATGAGTACAGCGGCGTCTTGCCCAAGGATGCATTCATCCCAGCCACCAAGCTGAAAGAAGCGCTAGCCTCTCAGCTTGCCACTCCCATCAAGTTTGAGTACGCCAATGGTGTTGTAGGGAAAGTCTACTCCCCAGAAGGCGTCTCCACCACCGTGCTGAACATCTTCAAAGGTGTCCTGAACATCTTGCAGCTCAACATCAAGAAGACACAGAATGTCTACGAGCTGCAGGAGGTTTGTTACAAAATGTAAAACCCATGGTGATTGATATTATTAACTCTGTACCGAGTTGTACTGAATGTGTGTGTGTGTGTGTGTGTTCTGCCTTGCAGGCTGGAACTCAGGGCATGTGCAAAACGCTCTACGCCATCACTGAAGACGAGAAGGCCGAACGCATTCTGTTGACCAAGACTAGGGATCTCAATAACTGCCAGGAGAAGATTGTCAAGGATTTGGGTCTGGCTTACACAGAGAAATGCACAGAGTGCCAAAAGGTAAACTCAAGCTCTTTTTGAGTTGTCTGCAATGGTATACACAGTCTAGAGAAGCAGGGAAACCCACAGAAAAAAATCACTGAGAGCTATGTCGATGAATAACAGTAATACATGAGGTACAGCTATAACTAATAATAATAATAATAATAATAATAATAATAATATTAATAATAATAATAATGAAAATAACAAGACCATTAATCTCATGTACATTTGTCGCGTGAAATTAAAATAAAAAAGGTTAAAATGTGCCACAGATAGCAAAAAGCAATGCCAAAAACAATGCCAACAATGCCATGAATGTCTGAATGTGTATATGTATACCTCATCTCTACAGGATGCCAAGAACCTGAGGGGAGCTTCCGCGTACAACTACGTCCTGAAGCCAGTCCCCACTGGACTTCTGATCCTGCAGGCCACCGTCAATGAGCTCATCCAGTTCTCTCCTTTCAACGAGCTGAACGGCGCTGCCCAGATGAACACCAAGTACGTGGAGTAACCACCACAACCAATGTCAATATTACTGACGTTCTTTGGGGCTGGGGGGGGGGGAAGGTAATCATCAGTTAACTGTTGTTGTTGTTGTTGTTGTTGTTGTTTATAGGCAGTCCTTGGTTTTCCTTGAGATTCAGAAAACCCCCGTTGCACCAGTTAACGCTCAGTATCTCCACCGTGGATCCATCAAGTATGAGTTTGCCGCTGAACTTCTGCAGACACCCATTCAGTTGATCAAGGTCACAAATGCCCAGGCTCAGGTATTTCTTGAAGTTGTTATATAATTATATATAAGTATAAATAAAATATATCATTTCCATATGAATATGTTTTTTTAACCTGAATTCTTCTGCTCTTGATCACTAGATTGTGCAGCTCCTCAACCATCTTGTCATCAACAACATGCAAATGGTCCACGAAGAGGCCCCCATGAAGTTCCTTGAACTGATTCAGGTGCTCCGTAAAGCCACCATCGTGGACATTGACCAGATCTGGGATCAATTCAAGAGCAAACCAGTCTACAGGTGATTTAGATGATACAATCATGATAAATAATGAAAAAAATGACACAAAACTGTGAAGTTGAGCTCATTTGACTTTCTTTTTGACTCTTAGACAGTGGATCCTGGATACCCTCCCCGCCATTGGAACCTCAACCACTCTGAGATTCATCAAGGAGAAGTTACTGGCTAAAGATATGAGCGCTTTTGAGGCCGCTCAGGCTCTTGTAGCTTCTATACATATGGTGACAGCTGATCAGGAGGCCATTACGATTATGGAAGTGGGTAATGGTTTTAAAATAAGCGGTTTATTGGATGGCAGTTGTCATAAACTATCTACTTAATTGACTTATTCAATCTTTCCAGTCCCTGATCAACAACAACTTGATTGTGGAGAATCCTGCTCTGCGTCAAATCGTCATGCTCGGCTATGGTACCATGGTTGCAAAGTTCTGCTCTGACAAGACCGCCTGCCCCTCCGACCTGATCAAGGTAGCAAACAGGAATTCATCTTAAAGCTATTCCTTATCACGCTTATAACATAATAACAGTCAGGACATGTGAATGATTCTTGCTTTCCCTTTGCCAGCCCATCCACGAGAAAATCGCCAGGGCTATTGCTGAGGAAAACGTTGAGGACATCATTACGCTTCTGAAGGTTCTGGGTAACGCCGGACACCCCCACAGTCTTAAGACAATCACAAAGGTCCTGCCCCTGTTTGGCTCTGCTGCTGCAACTCTGCCCACGAGAGTCCACGTTGACGCCATTCTGGCCATGAGGAACATTGCCAAGAAAGAGCCCAGATTGGTCAGTAATATGTCAAAGTCACTGTTGAGACCTCTGCCGACATCTGCAGGGAGATTCCAGATTTGAGTTTCTTTGTTTCTTCTATCCCAAAAACAGATCCAAGATATGGTTGTGCAGTTGTTCATGGACAAAGCCCTCCAGCCTGAGCTGCGAATGCTGGCGTGCATTGTGCTGTTTGAGACCAAGCCACACGTTGGTCTGGTCACTGCTCTCGCCAACGCTCTGAAGACCGAAGAGAACCTGCAGGTGGCCAGCTTCACCTACTCGCACATGAAGTCCCTGACCAGAAGCACCGCTGCTCACCAGGCCTCTATGTAAGAGCAGGCTGTCCTCTTGATGTCTCATGAAGTCCACATGGCTGATGACAATCGGGATTCACCAATAGTGCGAGGACTTATGGTTGGCTTTTTCCTTGCAGTGCCGCCGCATGCAATGTTGCCGTCAGGATTCTGAGCACCAAGTTTGATCGTCTGAGCTACCGTTTCAGCAAAGCCGCCCAAATGGATGCCTACAGCGGTAAGGACAACGAGGGAAAGAACATTTATGAATCATTACCATTGTCAGGTGATTATCTAAACGTTGTTTTTATTGGAACTCTTGGACAGAGCCCTTGATGATGGGTGCTGCTGCCAGTGCATTCTACATCAACGATGCTGCTAGCATCCTTCCCAGGGCTTTAGTGGCCAGAACCCGTGGCTACCTGGCCGGAGCTGCAGCTGATGTTCTTGAGGTGTGTTTACAGAGCCCTTTCTTTTTTTTCTAAAGCAGGTGGAGCTTACTTAAATAACTTACTTATTGACTTGATAAACTGAGAAAGGCCATTGGTGCACACTTTAAATCGTCTCATCTTCTTCTTAGATTGGAGTGAGGACCGAGGGACTGCAGGAGGCTCTTCTGAAGAACCCCGATAACGAGAACGTTGACAGGATCACCAAGATGAAGCGTGTCATCAAGGCTGTAAGCGATTAAATGGACCAGATCACACACAGACAAACCATGCTCCATGCACAATGTGACAATGTACTTTTTGCTCTGTCCATAGCTGTCCCATTGGAGGTCTCTGCCTACCAGCCAGCCTCTGGCCTCTGTGTACGTCAAGTTCCTGGGCCAGGAAATCGCCTTCGCCAACCTCGACAAAGTTCTGATCGATCAGGCCATTGCAGTAAGATTTGACGCACAATTCCTCAGCTGCGAAACAAATGTCATTGATAACATTGATAACATCAATTATCATCAACAATTGTAACATTTAAACATTGTGTTAATGTTAAGTCACAACGGGTGTTACCAGCCACCACTACTAAATAATACTTTGCCGCTCCTGTTAGCTTGCCAAGAGACCCATAGTTCAGGAAATGGGAAAAGACGCTGTGAGGACTCTGCTGTCCGGATTAACCACCCAATTCACCAAGCCCGTTCTGGCTGCTGAGATTCGTCGCATCCTACCCACCGCCGCCGGTTTCCCCATGGAGCTCAGCACGTACACCGCTGCTATCGCTAACGCCGCAGTCCAAAGTACGTGACTTCAGTCTATAGTAAAGACACCCAGAAGAACATGTTTCTTGTTCAACTTCTTCTGGATTGACCATCATTAATAGTAGATTAATGATGGTCAATCTGATTACTGAAATATTTTAGTTGGTAAGAAGAGAAGAGGCCTTGCACCATGTGGATTTTAAACGTTCTTTCTAATAAGTGGGATGTGCATTATTTGTCCCTTTGTTTTGTTAGTCAAGGCAAGCGCCACACCTGCTCTGCCCCAGGAGTTCCTCTGGACTCATCTGCTGAAGGCAAACATTAACCTGGAGACTGAGATTAGGCCCAGGTAGGTCTGGTTGTTAGTTCTAAAATCCTATATATACAGTATATATATAACCAAGATAATATGATGACCTGTCAAATCCATTGTTTCTTCTAGTGTTGCTGTTCAGTCATTCGCTGTGATGGGCATAAACACTGACCTCATCCAGTCATCTGTGCTCGTCAGAGCCAAGGTCAACTCTGTCCTGCCAGGCAGAATTGCAGCCAACCTTGATATCACTGAAGGCAACTTCAGGATTCAGGCATTGCCCGTGGTTGTGCCTGAACATCTTACAGCTGTGCGGTAAAGAAAACACTTCCTTTACACTTTACACAAAAACATGTCAACTACCAACAGAAATGTTAAGTCTCACATAAGAAATCCAGCCATTCGCCAGTCCTATGGTTTTGGCTTCCACTCCTTCACTCCGAGAATAACTAATTCCTTCAGACAAATATAAGTAGGCTGTTTTAAACAGGCTGCTATGGGAAATTGTTTGGCTATGATATGACATAGCTGACACAGCTGATCGTGAATACAAATATTAAAGACAAAAGCTTCTGCATGTTGGTTCAGTCTAGGTAGCTCTAAATAATGGGCAGACTTTACGATTTTGACAGAGGTGTGACGGCGTGTGATTCATGCTCATTAAAAACACACAAAAGAAAATGCTTTGGTGAAAATGCATAAGTCTTGTGTGTTTCTGCCGACCGTCCACACGGATCTGGCGTTTTAGCTGCCCGAAAACACACTTTTCTGAAACCAAGGTCCCCGGGTGGATAAAAAAACTGATTTGTGTGGATGCCTGAAAGTGCAAACGCTGACGTCATCGCCTCCCACCAGCTCGGTGACGTTGCGTTGCGTTGTTGCATTTTCTTTTTTTGTGTTATTTGTATTATTTTTGTAGCCCTAAATACAGCCCCTTGATTAATTTAATTACTAAGTGTACCGACAGACCCAACTCCATCACCTGCACATCTGCATGGTCTTCATGTGTACTACCCAAACATGACCTGATGACCCTTTTTTCCTTAACAGTTATGAGAGTTTCGCCGTGTCAAGAAACATTGAAGATCTCCAGGCCGAGAAAATGGTGCCCATCATTCCCGCAGAGATCTTGAAGCCCCGCATCGGCAGACAGTTTGTGTCTAATGCCGACTCCATTGTGTCTGGTAGCTCGGTGAGTTGTTCACAATGATGTCATGGAAAAAGCATTGCCATACTGCACCATCATTTCACTATAACTTCCATACTTATTCTTGGTCTCTTCTTTTGTTTAGTCCAAATCCTCCGAGACCCTCTCTGATATCGTAGCTGAATTGAGACCCATCGTCAAGTCCAAGCTTGCCCCATATGAGAAGAAGTATTGTGCTAAAGTAGCCGCAATGAAGACCTGTGTCAAGCTGGAGTCTGAGGATGCTTCATACATCAGGAACACGCCTTTCTACAAACTGGTCGGAAAGCATGTTTTCTCTGTGGTCGTTAAACATGGCAAGTACTAAGAGGAAACACATTATATGATGCATGCAAAAACACTATGTGCCTCAAGCCAACCACATAACTTGCTGCGTGTGTGTGTATCATTTCTTTTTTGACAGTTGCGGGACAGGAGATTGAGAAAATAGAAATCGAGGTCCAAGTCGGCGCAAAGGCTGCACAGAAGCTCATTAAGCAGATCGACCTGAGCCAAGAAGAAGAAGAGACCGCCCAGAGCAAACCTGCTCTGCTCAAGCTCAAGAAAATCCTTGATCCCACTGCGAAGAGATCTTCCTCTTCCTCCAGCAGCTCCAGCAGCAGCAGTGCCAAGTTCTTCTCCTCCTCCTCCTCCTCCGCCGTCTCCTCCAGCAGCAGCAGCAGCCGTAGCAGCAAACTGAACTCCAGATCCTCCTCTAGCTCTTCCTCCAGCTCTTCCCGCTCTGCGAGGAGCCGTCTGTCCAACGTAAGAGATTGCCACCCTGAGATTCTGATGGAGATGCATGATGTTTACAAATGGGCTAGTGTATTATATTATATACATTCTGTGTTTGTTCTACGCAGACTGTTGTGTACCCGGTGAAGTTCCTGAAGAACCACAAGAAGCAGGTATAAGCTGTCTCATATATAAGATTTGTACATGATACATGTTGGCGTTCCTAGGTTTCTATGTTTTCTGTGCTGACGACTGATTCCATATTGTAAACCAAATGTACATGTCTGTCGTTTCTCAGGCCGCTTCCGCAGCGAGATCCTCCGCGGCCAAAAGCAGCGCTTCAAGCTTCCGGGCCATCTACAACAATGTGAGGCTTTTTACTTTAGGGTGTTTGATCCCCAATGTCCGCTAGCTACCTGTAGGTATCCTTGAGCAAGATGCCCAACCCTCTACCTGCTCCCGAACAACATAGGTTGGAAGTCACTGAGTCACTTTGGATCGACGCATCTTCCAAATTTGAACCACACGTAATTATTTAGATTTTATTAATTGCAACTCTTGTACTTTCTTCACAGAATAAATACCTTGGTGCCGAAGCTCCTCCTGCTTTTGCCGTCTGGGTCCGTGTGGTCAGAGCTGACCAAATTTTGGGATACGAGCTGTCCGCCTTCCTGGACAAGCCCAACACCAGAGTCCAGATGATCATCGCAGCTTTGGCCAAGGATGACACCTGGAAACTGTGTGCTGATGGAATTCTGCTTAGCAAGCACAAAGTAACAGTAAGTAACATTTATTTCATGTCCTTGGTTTAATTTATTAAACCAAACTAAAAACTAAAACATTATGTTTTCATGGAGCACGTCCGTCTTTGTAGGTAATATTGCTATTCATTGCTTGTTCTCAGTTACAACGAGAAGTACCTTTGGATGAAAGCGGCTGCTAAAAACAATGATGTCATGTTGCCTTTCCGTCTCATTTACTTGCCATGGATTATACGTTGATGTAGAATGTTCTTTTGAATAGGCTAAGGTTGCCTGGGGAGCTGAATGCAAGGAATACAGCGCCATGGCCACAGCAGAGACTGGCCTGATCGTCAAAAGCCCTGCGGCTCGTCTGACAGTGTCCTGGGAAGAGCTACCGGTGTCCTTCAAGATCCTCGCTAAGCGGTAGGAGCAGCCCCGTCCATGCAGCCTGTACCGTGCTACTGTCATGTAACGCAGCCGATTACAATTGTGTCCCAACTCTTCCTCTTACAGCATCTACAAGTACATCCCTGCCTCTGTCCTCGCTGGACTCGCTCAAGCGAAGGAGATCAACATTGAGAAGCAGGTTTCTCTCATCGTGGTCGCAACATCTAGCAAGGACCTCGATGTGATCATGAAGACACCAAAGGTATGTCAAATCGACACTTCAGGATAAATGTGAAATAACATATGTGACTAATATGACTCTGATATGCCATGTTGAATAATAACCAAAAAATAATGTTGTTCTTATCCGCGCAGCACACTATCTACAAGTTAGCCCTGCATCTTCCCATTGCTATGCCTCTTGAAGGAATCACCAGCCTTACTCCGTTCGAAGACAACATCATTGAAAAAGTCCAATACGTCTTGGCTCAGGTTTATCAAGGTAAACGGACGGGAGAAGCCATGGTATTTAGCATCCAAAAACGTCTTTTGAGTCATGGATCCCTAAACGCTGTACCCTTTTTCCCCCAATTCCAGCTCAGTGTAGCTACGCCGAGAACACCCTGACCACATTCAACAACAGGAGGTACAAGAATGAGATGCCCCTGTCGTGCAATCAGGTTCTGGCCCAGGATTGCTCCCACGAGCTCAAATTCATGGTTCTGCTGAAGAAGGACAAGCTTGAGCAGAACGCGATCAACGTGAAGCTCGCTGACATGTGAGTACTTGAGTGTGTCTGTAAAGAAGAATATATTTGGTGGTATGTGCATATGTCTAACCAAACCTCTTATCTTTTCTTTTAGCGATATTGATCTGTACCTCCAGGACAACGCTGTGATTGTGAAGGTCAACAGCATGCAGATCCCCATCAGCAACCTGCCCTACCAACACCCCACAGGTATCTACAAAGAAACATCTAACATTCCAGCTTCAACATCCTGTAATGGCACTCCGACTTCAACTCAAAACCCTAAATGCTTTTCCACTTCCAAGGTACAATCCAGATCAAGTCTAATGGTGAGGGCATCTCTGTGTTTGCTGCCAGCCATGGTCTTCATGAGGTCTTCTTTGACAAGAGCTCCTGGAAGGTAAAAACAGAGTTAAACACCCTTTGAACGAGGACATTTAATGAAACCCTAAATTCAAACTCTTATGTTTATTCTCTTGACCTGGGGATGTTTGGGTGTATTTCCAGACTATTGCCATTTGGATATTTGTATGTTGTTGTTTTTTCAATCCTAATTATTTTAGCAGGGGCCTAGACAGAGTGACATGGATAAAAACACAAGGGATTCCAGGTAATCTGACACAATGCCATCTGGACTCACAGGTCAAGGTGGCCGATTGGATGAAGGGACAGACCTGTGGACTCTGCGGAAAGGCTGACGGAGAGGTCAGACAGGAGTTCCGCACTCCCAATGGACAGCTGGCCAAGGACACCGTCAGCTACGCCCACTCCTGGGTGATCCCCGCTGAGAACTGCCAAGATACCTCCGGTAAATCTAGAGACACTACTGTGAATACGCACCGTACGAGTAGTAAAAAACATAGGTATGGGAAACTTGACCTCTTCATGAAACCATTCAGCATGACACTTCCCTCCTCTACCCCGCCACAGAGTGCCGTATGAGACAGGAGTCGGTGAAGCTGGAGAGGCAGATCATGGTCCACGGACAGGAGTCTAACTGCCAATCAGTGGAGACGGTGCTGCGTTGCCTCCCTGGCTGCTTCCCAGTCAAGACCACCCCAGTCACCATTGGCTTCCACTGCCTGCCTATTAGTGAGCACCCTCAATACCACCTTGTCTCCGTTCCTTATTCCTTAACACCATCCACTTATCCACTTTTCTGATTCCTTCACACGTCAACACAACAGTTTTAGTGCGAGCGGACAAATAGCCTTGTCATAGTGCGTTTGACGCCCTACACCAAAAGGGTTCTGGGGTTGAATCCCTCATTGCCTGTAGTCTTCCTGTAGGCATCCTTGAGCAAGATGACTTAACACCCTACACCTGCTCCTAAATGTATCGAAAGAAAAGTCCCTACTAGCACAGCTTTATAGTAATAACACACACACACACACACACACACACACACACACACACACACACACACACACCATGCTGAGCGACCCTCGACATCATCAATTTTTTCTCATCCTTTAGGCGCTGAGCAGGAACGCTCTGGGGATCTGAGCAGCCTCCTGGAGAACAGTGTGGACCTGAGGGAGAGCGTCGTGGCTCACTTGGCCTGCAACTGCGCCAGTCATTGTGCTTAGGCCGACCACGCCCCGCTGACCAGAGCCCCTCTCCCGTTAAAAGTATTTATCAATTCACTTCTGTGTTCTGAAAATGTTTCTTTGCATTTTCTTGGCAGTTTGATTGGTGTCAGGGTTCGTACAATAGAATGTAATGTCAAAAATTTAAATAAATATTTGCTTACCCGTTTTTTGAGACTAAAAGAGTTGCCTCTTTTCTGACTTATTCCTTTCATAAAACGCATTCATCAAAGTTGTAAAATCACTAGTTAACATTTTTTTTTATTCAAGCCGCCTTAAAGAGTCTATTCCATTTGAAAACAAAATGTAAGGACAAGAACACATTGTCCATTTCTTACCTGGAAAGATGGTAAACAAAGATACTGTATAGCATTCAACGTGCTTCACTAACATTGTTGGTGCTGATTCTCTCGGCCTCAACAAGGTTATCAGGCACCTGCTCATGACATCCACTTATAGCATAGGCTATACATTGGGCCTATATAAGGCGTATTACATTGGGCCTATATAAGGCCCAATGTAATAGAAAATACAATTAGCTATTCAATCTTTGATACTAAGGTGTTATAAACA
>OMLJ01051202.1:0-14929 GCA_900302595.1 Gadiculus argenteus | reverse complement strand
CATGGCGGCGGCGGCAGCAGCGGCGGCGGCGGCGGAGGAGGAGGAGCAGCAGCAGCTGGACTTCAACAACACGGTGAAGGACCTGCTGGGCGACGACGGGCTGAACCCCAGTTCCCAGCTGGTGGGGCAGGTGGCCTCGGAGTTGAACGCTGTGGCCTCAGACTTCTCCAACGACATCAGACTGACCTCGGATCTGTCCAGTAGCATCACTGACCTGAACACCTTGGACCCCAACCTGCTGTTTGACCCCAACCAGCCGCAGGAACAATATGAAGACTCAACACTGGAGGAGCTGAAGAATGACCCACTGTTTCAGCAGATATGCAGTGACCCCGTGAACTCTGGCTTCGAGTGGCTGGAGAGCAAAGACCAGCCCACCACGGTGGAGATGCTGGGCTGATGTTGAACTCTCTGTGGGTTCCCCTCGTCGTTCGTGTGGCGTGTCCGTGGTGTACGTGTTTTTATACTATCGTTTGTTTGGGGTTTGTCTGGACTTTGCCATTTGTCCTGTTTAAAGTGCCAGGCTTACCAGAAAATCTCTCCTACTGATCTTTACAGCATTTCTTACCTTTACTTTCTGTCACCCTGAATTACAGTCTTTACCACTTCTCTCTTTCTCTGTCTGTCCGTCCGTTTCTGTCTGTCTGTCTCCCTATCTCTCTCTCTCTCATTTGAAATCAGAAATGTATGCATTTCAAGTGTGTGTATTTATCAATTTCTAAGATATGAACACAGAAAGAAGCTTAATCTTCCATATTATAGGCGATCAATAATGCAATATTTGTATTCAACAAACACTTAATATTGAGATAAGTTGGAAATTTGGCACAAAAGACCAATCTGTATGTTGTCAACCCGTGTTTTTAAAGTGTGCATCTCACATACAACCATGAGGAAGGTCATACTGGGATTGTAATATATGCACATGAAATAGTACACCTGCCTGCCATATCTGAATATAAAACGGGTAGCAACTCACTACCAGGTGCTGAATTTATGACATAATCTTTATATTTTATCATAAACCAAAACGGTGAAGATCCAGACTTCTCGTCTGAGCATTGTTCAACAGTGACATTTTTCTTAAAGCCTATACTACTTGTACTGTTTATTATCTTACAAAGGGAGTAGACGAATCCGTAGAGAGAAGAGTGAACTTCAGGCCACTCTGTGGACTTCACACGTGGATAGGAACAACTGGCTGCCTTATTCCCAAAGTCCCGGCCTTACGCCACCGTTAGAGACACTGTACATAGTATAACTACGCCTCACAACCACCCAAGGTGTCCTCATATCAGGCAGCTGTTCTGTTCATTATTTCTGCACTATTTCCTCATCTTTGTTCATTCATTATCTTTTGGGTTAATTATCAGTGTTATAGATGATGCATATTGTATAGACTATGAACTTGTCCCCTTACCAGTTGTATATGGAGAATAAGATGATATGCTGGCGTTTTTATGAATACCTTTGGCAGACATGCATTCCGCTTGAGATCATTTGGCGTTCTCTAACCCCCCACCCCTTGGGTTGAATTTAGAGTATCGATGGTATGGAAATGGCTACATTACCTGTGGAGCCTGGAAGCTGCGATGCGATGGCTAGGCTAGTTGTGAGACAGTGTTAGTTGAAATCCAGCCTTATTTCCATACCAAAGATGATTTGTTATAACTTTGAGATTATCATATCTGCATACACTCCTTGTTACCATTAAGAAAGAAGGGAAACTGGCAGCATTAGAGATTTTTTTTTTGATTAACTTAAAAATAGTTTTATGGCATTAAATAAAACAACATTAATTTGCAAAAATCTATGTAAAGTATGTACATTTATAAAATGGTCCCTCTCCGATGCTTTATAGGCAAATATGGACCAGAAAGCATGTTGAAACCATCACGGCTAGCCAGGTAGGCTATGTGATATAGTAGGATGCTATGCTTGAGTTTCTGACTATCGTCATTGTTGTATAAGTCATGTTAAAGCTCCATTTGTATATAGGATAGATACAAAGCTATTTGATGTATCAAGACACTATATTATGGCCATTATTCTAGCTAAGTCTATGTGCCATCATGAAAAAAACCTAACCGAAATTATAGTAGGCAAGAATACTGTGTGTGTTATGTGTTACATTTCTGGCTTGATTTGTTGTTCAAGTGATGCTGTCTATCGGGTCTCTCGCTTGCTGATGTATTTAGTTTCTGTTCCGTTTTACTTTGACGCTAATAGGCATCTGCCGTTGCAGATTGTGATGTGTGCTGTGGAGCAGGAACAATGGCATGGTGTATTGATGAGGGGATACAGAAAAAGAGTGGTTATCCTTTAGGCTGGTTGAAAACATTTCTGTGACAAACATTGCGCTCAAAGCCTTTCAGCAGACACTGGAGAAAAAAATGTCAATGAATCATATTTCAAACAAACTTTGGAAGTTCACATTGTTGCACTAAATTTGTATGACTCAAGGCTTTGCCACAAAGTTTATGGACAAATGGTTATGATGGATACCCGCAAAAAATATTTTTGTTATGACAACATGAGTAAGGAAACTTAATTGAATTGTCAGAAAATGACTGTCAGAATAATTGTCTTGTAGCAAAATGTGCATTAATCTCAGTGAGATACACATTCTTACTCATTCTCATACATGAGAATAAAAGCATTGAGGATAGAGAAATGTTGAAATAACCTTTTAAAACCTACATGCTCATTATGTTGATAAAAATGATTGTACGCACGCATGTGTGATGAATTCTATTGTACTTTGTATCTTGGTGACCACTGTCATGTGATTTGGGCGGGCTCTGTTAATCAGACAGACAGTGCTGGTTCTTGAGTTGCGCAACTTTCATTGTGTGCTGTTTACTAAGTTAATATTGTTCTCAATGCTATATGTTTTGACTATGTTTTCAGTCAATTTTTACATATTGTTTCACAAGGCATTTTGTGAAGTTAATATTTTTCTCATAATTTCGTTTTTTTTGTTAATAAGGCACTGATATTTCAATTTGAATGAAGGAAAAAAAAAAACGACCCAATGCACCATAAAGATGTACAGGAGCCTCTGAACCCTGACCTTCGACTGACCCAGTACCAACTGTCTGTTTCTACCAGTAGAATAGCCGTCCTCTGTGGTGTTGTCTGGTGTACTGCTTCATGTACAGTAGCTTGTTAATATTGCAACTGCGTTGTTTCCTTTTTTTCAATGGAAAGTACTCACTGGTGAGATTTTTAAAGTGGTTTTAAAAGCCAATAAACTTTTTTAAAGAATGTTTTCTTGGCCCACGCCTCCTTATTGGCTATCATTGTGTGTGTGTGTGTGTGTGTGTGTGTGTGTGTGTGTGTGTGTGTGTGTGTGTGTGTGTGTGTGTGTGTGTGTGTGTGTGTGTGTGTCTACGATTGAACACTATTGAAATGAAGTCTCATTTAAATGCCTGTTCACTGTTCACAGGCTAGACAGAACTCTTGTAATGAGTCAACCATTTCTCTATGTGGCTCTGCTTGCCTGTTTATTGTCCCCCATGTATCACCATACACTATATGTAATATAGTCTAATATGTTTTTTAACAGTCAAGTTTTATGTGAAGCTAAAAAACCTTTCCATCATCCTCTCAGCAGGGGGTCAAAGGTCATGTCAGCTCTTCAGCTGACCCTAGGGGTCATTTGGGGAGTGGTGTCTCCAACACAGAGCCGCCGACCAATCGTCAGGATCCATCGGCTCTGCATTCCCAGGGCCTCATGATATTCATAACATGTTAATGACCTTTAGCCTATTGATCATGGCGCGCTGCCGGCCCTGTGTGAAGCATCTTCATGGCCTAGTCCTCACCAGTACTACTACTCACTACTACTACTACTACTACTCACTACCACACTACTACTACTGCTCACTACTCACTACTACTGCTCACTACTCACTACTACTGCTCACTACTCACTACTACTACTGCTCACTATTCACTACTACTGCTCAGTACCACACTACTACTACTGCTCACTACTCACTACTACTGCTCACTACCACACTACTACTACTGCTCACTACTCACTACTACTACTGCTCACTACCACACTATTACTACTGCTCACTACCACACTACTACTACTGCTCACTACTCACTACTACTGCTCACTACCACACTACTACTACTGCTCACTACTCACTACTACTGCTCACTACCACACTACTACTACTGCTCACTACTCACTACTACTGCTCAGTACCACACTACTACTGCTGCTCACTACCACACTACTACTACTGCTCACTACTCACTACTACTGCTCACTACTCACTACTACTGCTCACTACCACACTACTACGCCTCACTGTTCTTTTATGGCATTTCCTTTAGTACAGTATACATGGGTCAGAACTCATCTCCTTGAGACAGTATACATGGGTCAGAACTCATCTCCTATAGACAATATGATTATAGAGAAAACAGTAAAATTAAATCAGAAGGACATTTAAAACGAATGAGGCAGAATATTATGTAACACACATGCTTTTAAAGATAAGTCGAGCTGTGGGAATATAGCAAAGATAGAATGATTGAATCAATAGTTCTCTAATCAATATTTGATTGAGCTGGTTGGATACTGAAGTGCTAGGTCAGGTGCAGAAGTCTGCCCTCGTTATTACTCCACCTGGCCATTTAAACGTCATACAATGGCTACACACAGAGATGTGTCTATAGCTTACAGGTAGGCCTGCTGTAAAGTGTTCTTTATCTCCCCCCTCTGTTGTTTACATCTGATTTCCTCTGATTGGACTTCCCAGAGTAGATTGGATGAGTGACTTGGTGTGTTTGTGTTTGGGGGGGTTCTGCTGATGCTGCATGGCGCCATCACTCAGTTGGGGGCCATTGTGTTGCTGCTGAATGAGGACAGAGGGATCCGGTCGGAGGGTGTGTGTGTGTGTGGGGGGGGGGAGGGGGTTGTGGTCATTGTCAACCCGCACGGCTGTCGGATCAATACCTGAATTCATTAAGCAGCTAACTTGGAGCCATCGATATCTTCTCATAATTACCGGCTTCTGTGTCCTCAGCAGATGGGCTAGGACACTATATTCTATATCCTGTCCCCACTCATATTGGTCAATAGGCTTGTAAAAGTGTCATAGGAGCTGGTTAAAACAAACACAAAGTTGAACACTAATGGTGATTAGGGTGTTCTAAAGTAGCCCATTGCTCTATGTTTGTGAAACTTCTGGTATTCGTCCAAAATGTTTCTCCCATGTTTACTGCAGGCCTACAGCAGCAGGGTGGCCTGGCTTCGTCCTAGTTGCATGATGACGGATCCCAGGTCTCTTGAATCAGACTCAGAATTACTTTTATTACATCTTATTGAACAAGTACACAGAAGTAAAACTATTAGACTTGGTAGGCAACAGCCACATTACAGGAACAATAAAATATAAAGTAAATAAAGATAGTATATCCATAGTCACAAATTAAAATATGCAACAACATCAACAAAAAGTAGCGTAGTGTAAGTGTGATCACTATGATTTGGATTTGATAGATAAATCAAAACTCCAAAGTGATGTTGATGATATAGTGACCATGGTTACGCTCATCTCAGCCCGTAGAGATCATACGTATGCGACGCTGTGCGCATGCGCCTCTGTGAGTGGGGGCCCCTCGGTCTCTCCGGGCCCCGCGGGTCATTAGTGTCCTGGGAGCCGCGGAGAGCGGCCGCTCCGAGGGGGAACATGACACAGCGACTCGGATAAATGGCAAAGTTCAAAATGAAGACCTTCCGGCTGTGGCTGTTTTTTGTTTGGTGTTTGTTCCCTCTGTCCAGTAAGTAACGTGTTGGTTTGTGCTGTTTGTTAAAGGTTTGTATTGTATAATATATAATAACGGGACCGCTGCATGTGATAACACACAGCAGTCTGCAGTCTGCAGGCACCGACCTGCTTCACCATATAGCCTATATTCACACGTTATTGCTGTTTTGGGTCAGATGGTTCGTTTGATCATATCGTATGTATTTACTTTATGCATGCATGGCTTTCATGTTGTTTTCATGAATTCGGTCATTGCTTTGACTTAATGCCTAATGTCTGCTCGCGGTTTTCATCTGCACGATTTTTCCCTCAACTTCTCCTTTCCTTGTTTACTTTTCCTGATTATAATAGCTCTATCCAACATGCATTAAGCATTATAAGATATATGTACATTATGTTATGCAATGATAACTACAGACAACGGACAGTGAACATGTAGTGATGATTATATGCCTTTCCCCTCCCCAGGTGTTTTGTGTTTTAGTGAGTTATCGTTCATCACAGAGCCCAGTGATATCACTGTCTTACCAAAGGGTTCTGCTGTTCTGGACTGCCTGGCTCACGGGCAGCCCCCAGTCACTATGAAGTGGCTTAAAAACGGAGTACCTATGGAAGCAAGCGAACATGCACAGTTCCTGCCCAACGGATCCTTGTACATACCGACCGTGAAGAACGACAGGGGGGACTCTGACGAAGGGTTCTATCAGTGCCTCTCTCAGAACAAATATGGAGCTATACTCAGCCAAAGATCACACCTGACCATCGCGAGTGAGTATGAACCCCTATGGGACGGGGGAGACGAAAGTCTGTGCCTTACCTTCAGGGGAAAAGCAAGATGTTTGTGAACGTCCTACAGGCCTATTTTTAGTATGGTACTCCTGTGAACTTACACTGACTCATGGAAGCCCATTTTCAAATATATACCTCTGTGTGTTTGTAGTCAGCAACACAGCCAACTAAGTGAAGTAAGGATATCTAGAGACCATGTTTGTAGATGCTACATCATTTACTCCTATTACTACTATCAGTGAAACACTTCTACATTTGCATCAGCGCTGCAGCGCCCGAACCGTTCTCTATGGTTTGTCCCTGGTCTGTTACACAGAGGAATCTCTAAAAGGCCTTTTGCCTGTTGGGTTTTGTTTGGCTGGCCCCGCTGCCCAGAAGAAAAGGCTGGTTCTCATTCTATTCAGCGGACACGGCGATAGAGCTGGTAATTCAATAGGCCTGGCCGGCCACAGACAGATCTCACTCTGACTCTGTGGCAGATATACATCACACTGCAGAGTCATGGATACCAGCTCTGGTGGCTCCTCTGAGGAGAGCAGGAACCTGACCCAGCAAGGAGCTCACTTTTTAATATCTAGAATGAGAACCAGGACTCACTGTCATGTCATGTGTGCAGACATGGATGGTGTAGACAAGAGGGTCACTTGCACTTTCCTTTCTATAGTGTTTGTTGTGTTGTTGTGTTGTTGTTTTGTGGTCTGTGGTGGAGCCCAGTGTTCAGAGAGTTAAGGGGGAGGGAGGGGTGGTGGTCCAGTCAGCTGGAGGTGGAGGCTCGGTTTGTTGCCCAGCAGAGAGTGGAGGGGGAGGGGGGTGGTTTGGTCAGCTGGAGGGTGGAGGATGGATCTCTCTTAGCTCCCCTTCTGTCCAGAGGCCCATAGGGTCAGAAGTCAACCAGGAGCGGCTTTGTGATGTCACCAGTGGGCCCAGCCTCCGGCTGGCCTTTCTCTCTGCCCAGGCTCTCTTTCACAGCCTCTCCTCCTATCATTGTCAAGTTGAGGCCTTTTGTCAGAACTATAAGCCCACATGTCTTACACTTGAGTGAATAGCATTCCTTTGTTTAATCCCACAGTGATGATTCAGTTGTTATTTGAGCAAACAGTTTAATTAAAGTCCACCAATAGTCCAGCAAAAGTCCAAACCCCCAAAAGGCATCATCATAAAAGATGATGATAAAAAGTTGATTTTATATATATTATGAGTGGTTTGACCTTAAACATGAAGACCACTCTTCACTTGTGTTTCTTCTGTCTTAGAAAATCTATTGAGTAATTTCCAATTGGTTAGTTAGTAGAGCGTTGTGGCAACATTTGTGTTGGAGCAATACACCAATATCAAAATACCATTTGGTACCATTTGTTTGGGACCATTTGTGTACCAATATGTGTGCTGACTTCGATCTAGGTCCCAGGCCAAGAGCTAAAATGAGATGGACAGGGGGTGGAGGGGAACTCTGACCTCTTCAGGACAATCTTTGTGCTGTTTGACCCGACCATTGATTCACGGTTTACGACAGAGCAGAATGTGTTAGCAGAGCAGTCTGCTGAACCAGCTCAGTTGTGAAGGAGGCCCACAGTTTGATATTTTTACATACAACATTGCCTTAAGGGTATTTTCTGGTGTGAAAGACCTTTTCGACAACAAACAAACAAATTTAAAATTTCAAAATCCAGTCGTAAGTTTCTTAGTCGTAGTAAGAGCCCACCATGTCTTCAGTCAAAGGATTTATGAAAACATAATAAAGGAACTCTTAAGTGCTAAGGGTCTGAAAATAAGTTTAATTTGTGTGTCATATTGATACCATTACACAATAAATTAATAGGGAATGCTCTTAAAATCAATCTGCCTAGTAGACCGGCATTCTTAATGTTGATTTCATTTGGAGCCCTAGCGATTGATTTCCTTTTAATATGGTATTGACTTCCTCCTCTAGTCTGGGGGATGGGAGGGCTTTCCCTTAATGAATAGTGCTAACTAACAGCCTTATTTAATGGTGGCTTTTCAAGATGAAGGCAGATGAGAGAATGCTGTATTTGAGTTAGACTTGAATAAGAATTATTTTAAAAGACTCATATATAAGCAGGGTTACATTTACATAGATTGATTGTGTTTTTAATTATTGTCTGCATTTTATTATCCACATGGTATATCATATTATATATATAATATTCATCTACCTGCCAGTACAATTGTATCTTACAGGATACAGGCACAATTTAAATCCTTAAATCTCTGTGTTCAACATTTGGTTTTAGTCAGTTGAGGGGCCTTCTCGTGCAGAGAGAGTGAATCGATTAGTTTAGCGATGACAATGCATCATCCTTTGTCATTCCTCCATTGATCCATTGATTGGAGCAGCTGGTCACTATTGGTCCTCGAAGATCAGCTCCCCAAAGGCAAGATCATGGTGCTTGGAGATGATCAATCACACACACAATCACTTAACACACACTCAGGGCTGGGAATGTACAACACACCAGCATTTGCCAGATTAAAAAACACAAAACCAATGCATGCATACATTACAGAGTCCAATTCTGGTTCTTGACCTGGACTTCAGCAGTCTCTTCCCCCACAGTGGTCTCAGGGGGGGGTCTGGATCCAATCTGAGGGGAGCCAGTCATATAAGCGAACCTCATGACACCTATCTGATTGAGGTTTGTTTGTGTTTATTGTTCACAGGTATTTCTGAATTCCTGGCCCACCCAGTGCCAGAGGGGGTCTCTGAGGGGTCAGTGGCTCGGTTCTGGTGCACTGTCGCTGCCAGCCCTCAAGCCACCATCACCTGGGAGCTCAATCAAAGTCCGTTACCCCTACAGACAGACAGGTAGCCCTGCTCCCCTCCCCACATTATGACCAGAATCCTACATGCCTGTGTGTTATGTGTGTGCTTTAGTTTTAGGTACATGCTTGGTGCGTTTTTTTTTCATGTTCTGATTGTGTTTCTTGTCTGTCGATTCTCCAAGAATCACAATCTTACCAAATGGAGTGCTTCAGATCCAGAAAGCACGGTTGGAAGACGCTGGACAATACCGCTGCGTGGCGACCAACATCGGCAATCGCATGAAGAGCAAAGAGGCAACTCTGACGGTCCACCAGGGTACGTACACCACATGCATACATCACTGCTGTATGCTCTATATGTATGTATGGTTAAACTATCTCAAGTAAAATGCCTTACGACTCTAACCATAGTGTAGAGGTGTGCTGACATTCCCCAGAGTTCCTCCCCTTAACCCTGAGTCATGGTTTTAATTATCTATTTACCTCTCCCTTGTTCAGGGACAGACCCTAAATCTCACCAGAGGCCCAGAATCATCGCTGGACCCCAGAACGTCACAGCGGCCATGCATCAAACGGTCGTCCTGGAGTGCGTCGCTACCGGCAACCCTCAGCCAATCATCTCGTGGAGCCGGGCAGACACCAAGCCCATTGATGTGTACAACGCCAAGGTGCTGGGCAGCGGCAACCTGGTGCTCACCGACGTGAAGCCGCAGCACAGCGGCATCTACCTCTGCAGGGCCACCACCCCGGGGACACGCAACCACACCCTGGCTACTGCCAACCTCACCGTCATGGGTACAGTCATCATTAAACTGTACTGCTGCAAAATACTCAAGACTCACTTAGAGATCACCTAGAGTCTATATAGCCTCCCCCCTTACCATATGCTATGGTTATGGACATACAACGTATGTTGTACGTCCTTACACTTAAAAATAATACTAAGTTGTGTAGAATCTTATCCTAGCCGTCTTTGTTGTATAAAGGGAATGGGTTAACCTAGCGACTGTTAGTTCTTGGCACTTGTTTCTATGAACATCCTAACTGTACCAACAGCGATATATTGTTTCTCTTTCTTCTGACAAATGTGCTTATTGTAAGTCGCTTTGGATTAAAGGGTCTGCTAAATGCCCTACATTTAAATGTAAATGTACTCTGCAATGGACTGACATTTGTTGTGAGGGGTATGCAGTCAATCGTGGATATTGGTTAAATGGTCAACATTTTAGAAAATACTATTTGCATTCATACATCAGGTAGGAGGTGTAAGAGATATACTTTAACACGTTCAGGTGTTTTGGTTATGTCGATGGATGAATAAATAAGAGAGCAGTTTGTGATGATGGGTCTTTTCTCGTCTGTGCTTCCAGTGCCTCCGTCCATTGTTGAGAGGCCAGAGAGCCAGACCCGTCCCAGAGCTGGTACGGCCCGGTTCATGTGCCAGGCAGATGGGGTCCCCCAACCACACATCAGCTGGCTGAAGAATGGCCAAAAGGTGCACCTCAATGGCAGGATCAAGATGTACAACAGGCAAGTACTCACTGTAAGGTGAGACAGATCGATGATACCATCACAGGTTACCATTGGCCCCCTAGTATAATGGGGCATGGAAAGGTCTTTGAGACTTTAACTGTGCTTAAGGGCTATATAAATTACAATGGACCTAACTTGACTATGAAGGCTTGGAGTATATCTCAGGAAACTGAGGAGTAGACTTCAGGAAGGAGTACACCTCAGGAAACTCGGGAGTAAAAACTCAGGAGAACCCTTTAGTCTGTTACAACCTTCTGTCTTCTATGGTTTCCTAGCAAGCTGGTGATCACCCAGATCATCCCTGAGGACGATGCCATCTACCAGTGTGTGGCTGAGAGCGAGCACGGCTCGGTGCTGTCCCTGGCGCGGCTCATCGTGGTCATGTCAGAGGACCGTCCCAGCGCTCCCAGGAACGTCCACGCAGAGACCATCTCCAGCTCTGCCATTTTGTTGGCCTGGGAGAGACCGCTGTACAACGCCAACAAAGTCATCGCCTACTCTATCCATTACATGAAGGCTGAGGGTGAGACACATGCAGACAGACATTTAACAAGATCTATTTTCTCTCCTCTTAAAGTATATTATTATGATTATCAGTTGAGAGTGGTGGTAATATGCATCCTGATGGAATATTTACTTTAGAAGATGAAGGGATGAACATCCATGTTGTTGTGAATATGTGCATGGGATGGGAATAAGAAACAATGCATAGACTTCATTGTGATGTAAACACCATGCACTGCAAATGAGCATCTGAACATTGCATCCAAATGGACAGATTCACTGTGTCTACTGTAAGGTCATCTTTATGGATAACAGGGAGTGCATCAAACACATCTCATGTTTAGGAAGTCTGGCAGTGCTCCTTTGCCTCTGGGTTACATTACATGCCTGTTCCTGGACATGGAGCGTTAGATTTTTGTTACTCTCTACAGTCAGGTCGTCGGTCATCTCTCTCTTTGTGTTCTGCTCCTCAACGGTCTGCCTCCCCATGTCCCCCCGTCCCTCCCGTCAGGTCTGAACAACGAGGAGTACCAGGCTGTGATCGGCAATGACACCACCAGCTACATCATCGAGGACCTGGAGCCCGCCCGCAACTACACCTTCTACATCGTGGCCTACATGCCGATGGGGGCCAGTCGTATGTCAGACCAAGTCAGCCAACACACCCTGGAGGACGGTGAGCACGGAGACGGCCGGCATTCCTGGCAGTAAATCAGCGCAGTAGTTAAGGAGCAGCCCTTTAGTGTGGCTGTAGCGTGTACCGTGGGTGTCCGGGATGGGGAGAAAGAGGGGCTTGCATTCTTGCTGCTTCCCGCTGAAAGTTTTTTTTTTTTTTCTTTCATTCTTTCGCACCAACTGTAGATACTTTCTGCAAGGAAAGTGATAGCTGCGTTTCATACGGATTGTTTTAATCGTCTTCAGCAGATGTTGAATCACGTAGTCTTAATTACTTCCTCTCCGATGATTAAAGTGTATAAAGGTGGTTGAAGGTGGTTTCTCTGCTGGTGTGTCACTGCAGTGCCGCTGCGGACCCCGGAGCTGAGCCTGACCAGCCGGAACACCAGTGACATCCAGGTGAGCTGGCAGCCGCTCCCGGCCAAGCTGAGCCGAGGCCGGGTGTCAGCGTACCGGCTGTCCTACCGCACGGCGGGGGACCCCGACGTCACCACCGTGGACCTGCCCCGCAACGCCACGGAGCACCGCCTGGACCACCTGGAGCCCGACACCATCTACCTGCTCCGCATCGCCGTGGCGACACGCGTGGGCTGGTGCGAGACCACCGCCTGGACCTCCCACAGGACACCCAGGGTGTCCAGCAGCAAAGGTAAGAACAGAACAGGTAGTGCTGTATATATATATATATATATATATATTTATATATAGCGGTTTTATTAGTCATTTGACGTTGCCATAGACCATCAGTATGTGATAGATATTCCTAGGTCATATGAAAGTTATTGAAAAAGATGAAAAGCAAACAGTGTTGCTGCTGAGCCCCACACTGTGACCATAGGAACGCGGGGCCGTCTCTGTGTGTCTCATGAGGTCCTCCATGCCCCCACGCACAGCAGCCAACTCATGACTAGAGCTGGCGCAGCAGCATTGTCCCACAGTCTTTGTGTTGGTTACCCAGAGACCTCTGCCCCCGGCTGTCAGTGTCGTTGGAGTGGCCTCAGTCACGGGTTATAAAAAAGGGGCCTGGGGCATCTCTGTGTGGGGAAGAATGGCCCCTTTTCATGGCCGAGTACCTTGAAAAGAGGAGTTGGTTGTTTGTCCAGCTCGTGCAGATTTCTGATCTGTTTAGAGGCAAGTTAAATAATGTAGAGATAAGAGATGTGTATGATAATGTTGCAGTAGTACTAGCTGCCAATAAGTAGCGATAACTCATAGCAACTATGCTACTATGAGTGATGGGTAGCCCGGCGGATAAGGGCTGTGTGAATACTCGTCAATAGGGAAGGCATTGTGGTTGTGGGGGGGTGATTAATGAAAAGGCTGCTGGATCTATTGAAACCGTGTATTTATTCAAATCCATTCTGCTTCTGAAGAACTAAGTCTTACAAAATGCTCATACCACATTGCCATAAAACACTTTGAGGATACTAAAGCAATAAAGTAACTTTGTGGAGCGGGTAGCATTTTACTCCATGAATGAGTCGTTTTCACCTGAAGGCTTTTCTGGGATGGTATTTCATCATGACACATTGTGAATTGGCTTAGGGATAGCCCGGGTTTAGCATTCATGTTTTCATGTGTCATTTCTTGTACAAAGCTCTCTTCCTCTCTCTGCATTTCTCCTTAACGTGTTGTGTGTGTGTTCTGTGCCTCGTCAGTGCCCGCTGCACCCCTCCTTCACCTGGAGCCGCTGAACTGTACCTCCGTCAGCGCCCGCTGGCAGACGAGCCCAGGCAGTGTGGTGGTGCAGGGTTACCGCCTGTCCCACCACGAGGAGGGCCGCCCTGAGCAGCCCACCGTCCAGCTCCCAGCTCTGCTCTCAGACTTCACCATCAGCGGCCTCGGTGAGTCTCTCCCTCAGGGTGTCCCCGCCTCAGAGGGTACAGGCAGCACCCTCTTTAAAGACCCTTTTGTTTTATTATCTTTGGGATGACGGTACTAAGCCTATGTCAATTATATGAACTAACTAAGTATCAATATTGACATCTTGATATTTAAATCACTGGTTTTGGAAATGGCCGAAGCCCATTTGGCCCTTGTTCAACGATAGTCCTGCTCTGCATCAGGCCGTTAACTCTGACCAGCGACCAGCCCGCTGTCCACTGATCAATGCAGCCTGACCCCTCTTTATCAAACAGCCGCCCTCAGCAGCCTGCCTCATGCATTGTGGGAGCTCAGACTCTCAGAAACAAGGGATCACCGGCCTCCAGATGTCCCATCCCACCACTGTTTTTCCATCCACCCCCTGGCCATTGTGTCGGGTCCAGGGGCCACACCCGCCCTGTGAGCTTCTGGCCCCCACCGGCCCCCTCCCCCACCACTCCCACAGCCTCCTCAGCTGGACACAGACGGGGTCTCCAGGGACTGTCCGCACCGAGCTGGACAGAGTGGGTGACCTCTGTCCACCTCTCTCTCCCCCCTACCTCCCCATGTCTCTCTCTCTGCGTTGTCCATGCAAATGATCTCTAAAGATCCAGTCTGGACCTCTAGTCCACTGCCATGTCCATCAGACCATATTCAAGTTAATATGGTCAAAGCTGCCCTCATAGTTTGCTATGGAGTGGTGTTGTAGGATTGTGGGTCCACTTTGCATTCTCGCTGAAATCCATATGGTAAAAATAAAGTGACATATTTTCTCAAATGTCTGAGTGATTTAACAGAATTTAGATTTGAGCTAGTGGTTAAAAATGACACAAACAACCATGGCAAATACTCTTGTTATCTTAGTGTTTTATTTTGTACCTTCCCCAGCTCAGTATCCATGGTGTTGTTGGGAGTGGGGCTCACTGAAGTCAGTCTCAGGAAGACTTAACCCTGCCAGAGTTAACAAAAGGTCCTGAGCCGGGATTCCTTCT
>OMLJ01051197.1:0-14667 GCA_900302595.1 Gadiculus argenteus | reverse complement strand
CAATGATGACATGAGGTCATGGGGTCATACACACACACACACACACACACACACACACACACACACACACACACACACACACACACACACACACACACACACACACACACACACACACACACACACATACACACACACACACACACACACACACACACACACACACACAAATATAAACACAACCACAAACACACAAACACACACTTCCAAACTTCCAGGACACATTATCTTTAAGGTAAACTGTTAAATTTATGCCTTTAATTGTTGGTTGCATAACCATAGGGGGAAAGGGGCATGTCTCCTGACACCTGTGTGTGATGGCTCATCAATTCTTTAAAATACCTGTGTGGCAGCCGGCCCCGCCCACTTTGCACCTGGAGACCCTGTCATTAAGTAGGACGAGCTTGTGTCCTACCTTGATCTGAAAGTAGCTGATCATCCTCTGCAGCAGACTCATCAGGTCCTGACTCCCGACGGGGATGTCTGCAGAGCAAGCAAGCACGCCTGTTACAACTGATTCTCAATAAAACGACGACACAGACTCTTGCTAAGGTGTGTCTTTTAGCAGTTTTATAGACCCTTTTCCCCCCTAGTAGGATTTTATTTTTACCTCCAGGATACAAAATGCTGTCAATGAAATGGACGACCCCGTTGGTTGCCATGACGTCAGACCCTGGCACCTTCACGGTGTTGACTTGCATGGAGTTGTTCGCCTGCAGGAGGCAATCATGTCAATGACATGATTGCAATGAAAAGCCATAAAGCACATAAGACGTGATGGAGCATGCGTTGCGCGTATGAGGCATATTCTCCTCTGTTTTTTCGGCTCTGTTTAATGTCACTTTTGCACGCTAAATGTACAAATTAAGTTCAAAATTGCAATCCATCACAGATATGAACCAAGTGAACTGATCAACTGTCACTGGTTCAACTTTTTTTGTGGAAACAGAGTTGATGTTGAGACCGCGAGGTTATCACAACACGTGTTACACAATATTCCAGAAAGAGCAAGCACGCTGGTTTGCCTTTAAGATGGGCAAAAAAGCTAACAGGAATTCAACAAAGAACATCACAAGGGATTAAAACTGGATTCATATTTTAAGTGTGTACCCTGATAATAAGCCTTATAAAACACCACCCCCAGGTTAAGTTAAGTTAAGTTAAGTTCTCCTTTATTGTCCCTATTTGGGGGAAATTCTTTCTCTGCTTTTGACCCATCCGGGAGCCGGTGAACACCCCCGGAGCAGTGGGCAGCCTCAGTGCAGCGCCCGGGGAGCAGGGGGGGGTTTCTGATGCCTTGCTCAAGGACACCTCATCCATGGATGAGGACGTGACAGAGTGTTGCACAGCCACTCTGGTGTAAAGCCCACTGACAAACCCAACCCCCAGGTCACTTCTTGGTCAGGCCCCCCTTAACCAGCCATTGGGCCCTGGGGATGAGTTTTCTGTTTTGCCCCCCCAATTCAAATTGCCGTCTTTTGCAATTTTTCACCCCGGATTCAAGGGGGGGGGGGCGGTTAAGCATCGTGCAGTCGTAACAGCGTGCATGTGTTCGGCGGAGGGCAATACATTTTTTGTTTGTCTTGATGTAAGTAATCAACTCAATCATTTTCATGGTGATATCTGAAGGTACATTTTTTTTCCCATCCGCATGAGAAAAAGATTGAATAGGTGTATGCATAGGGTATATTTTGGTATTTTGGGCTTTTTTTCCTTACTCAGGACATATTGAGGATACAAAATCAGTTGAGTTTGCTTCTGTTGCAATTAGTTCAACCCTGACCCCTAGTTTGGCTTAAAATGACTGGACTATAGGCCCCCTGATAGTGGTAGGCCCTGGGGCTTCAGCCCAGGTAAGCCCGTGCATTAAGGCGGCCTTGTTCTTGGTGTGAAGCCTACTTACAAACAGCACTCTCAGGTTGCTTCCCTGGAGAGACTTGAGCAAGTTGGTCACCCCGCCCTCCAACCCCCCGCCGATGAAGATGCCGTTGTTGAAGTGGTAGAGGAGGATGGTCCTCAGGGCGTTCAGGTCACCTGAAACACGTATGGAAATGAATTTGATGAATAATTTACTATATTTTCTTTATTTTAACAGCAACATACATGGTACAAAGCCTCTGAAACGGAATGTCTGTAAGAGGAACAATCTGTCAATATGTCTCAACAAAATCTCAAAACCTACCATTTCCATTTAGCTTTCTTCTTACCAAGTAGTATTTCATTTTAAGATGCGTAAATTAAGCTAGATTGATTGATACAGCACAGACTACTACACCTATGAATGCCAAGAAGGAACAGATACTGACGTGGATAAAAACCACAACTTAACATAACATGATCAAGGCTTTATTGTCACTGTAGAGACAATACCACCTGAGTTTGTTTGACCAAGAACCCATTAACATTTATGTCCCGCCCACAATGTCTAAAATACATTTCATACAGTAATTCAAGCATTATGTACAAAAGGGTTACATATTAAACATTAGTTAAACATTGTAGTTACATGAAGTTACAGATTACATATGTTACATGATATGAGGTTCTTGATTAAAATCCATTAATCGTATTGTCTTAAACCACTATGACTTATCACATGTGTTAAAGAGATGAGCCCTGTAAAACCAAGATTAATTTAAACAGTCAAAAATGTATTGTAGCAAATAACAATGCCACTTTATTGGTATGTGGCATATACAGTCATAATCAAAAAGCTGGTAGTGTCTGATTTTAACCGGGGTATGGATAACTTAGTATTGTTAACTTTTAACTCTAATTTGAAGCTTACAGAATGAACATTCTAAAGTCACGGGAAGGCGTTGGCCGGCTGGCCACTTATACATAAATAAGGCTGGGGGTATCTTTTTTGTAACCGGAGAACACGAGAGGGATGTCTTATCTGAATCTGTTTGCCGGTCAACTCCGGACCCTCTGAGGTGTTGAATTACAATAGAACAAGGTCTGGAGCCTGCCTCTCCTCCCCTGCTGGTTTATTCCTCTCTATGAATATATTCTAATATTTGGCATTTATCCTTTTAAACCTTCATTATTTTCTACCACAATACAATACCAAAATAAGTTATCTGCAGAGGTATTCAAATGATTGGCATGGTTCTATGCAGTGGAGGCTTTGTGTGGACTTGCTTAGAAGGGCTGGCCTTGTCTATCCTTGTATGGGCCACCAGATGAAGCTGGTAGAGATGTTGGAGGGGTGGTGGTGGGTGCTCATCCTTCTACTCTACATACATCCATCAAAATGCATTCTCAGTACTATTACAATCGCCAAATTCAAGAGGTAAAAGGGAACCTGAATGCACTGAATCTCAAACAAATCATCAAATGAAACAACAACAACGACAGCAATCTCGAAAGTGGAAACATACCCGTGAGGATGGCCAGGTCTGACTGGCTCACGCCCCGGAAGGCCTTATCGCTGGGGGCGAACAGTGTGAAGTCTCCTTCCTGTTTCAGCAGGTCCGTCAGCCCGGCGGACTCCACCAACGACAGGAAGATCCTGCAGAGCGGCGCGCAAGAGAAGGAGAAGAAGAAGAGAACCACCGCAGATGGATGAGGTCATGCTCGCCAGCACATGTTCTGCTGATTCTAAAGCTCTGTGTTCATGAGATGCATGCTCTCTGGGGATCAGATGAAAGGGAATAAGTGGTGGGGGGAAAGGGTGAACGTGTGGTTTTTGGCTGCGACATCCACCCCACCCCGCCCCTCCCTCTCCCTCCTGCCTGTCCGCCTGCTTTCATATCCCAGCACTACTCACTTGTATCCTCCGTGCGCCAGCAGGATCTCATACATGTTCTTCTCGGCCGGCTTCATCAAGGTCCTCATCAGGTGGACGGCGCCGTTGCTTCCCTCCTTGCTGCCGCGCACCAGACACGAGTTCTCAATGCACACCGCCTGCGGACACAATCCAATCCGTCCCGGTGGAACGAGACTCCAATGGTGAGATTGCTTGTATGGGGAACGTGGTAAAGGTATGGGCAGAATTGATGGTATAATTGATGGTATAGTCAACATGGGTAAGATGAGCGTTAAGGGAGGGGTATTGTAAGGTGTGGTGTAGGGTAGTAGCCTGGCTCCGCCTGTCTACGTACGATACTTCCGCTCAATTTTTTTTCCCTACAGTACTCCGTCTGGAATAGCTTGATCCGCCTTCGTTTACTCCGGCAAGATCACGCCGGACCAACCAGTGAACAGAGGGCATTCCCGAGAGCCATTACGTTTAAGTTGCGCTCCAAGTTTGAAATGTTTACACTGTTCCACATGACACACACATACAAATATGTATTGTAGTAAATAACAATGTCACTTTATTGGTCTGTGGCATATACAGTCATAATTAAAAAGATGGTAGTGTCTGATTTTAACCGGGGTATGGATAACTTAGTATTGTTAACTTTTAACTCTAATTTGAAGATTACAGAATAAACATTCTAAAGTCACGGGAGGGCTTTAGAATGAGGCTGGGGGTATCTTTTTTGTAACCGGAGAACACATGTTAATGTCCCTAAAAATGCAGGCCTTTGTTTGACCAAGTAAAACCAGGTAAAATCTATATTGTTTAACATTTGGCTCCATTATAAATATATTTGAAACGTTTACGTCAAATATTCGTCAAACGTTTACGTCATTACCAAACGTTAGTGATTGGTTTAAAGGAAATCCAATGATTTCAAACTTCAGACAAGCGTCCACCAACCAGGAAATAAACGTTTGCCAATGGATCTTGACCAGACTCTCTGAGAAGTCAGAGAGTCTGATCTCCATGCTAGTAGGGTAAGGGGAAGGTGTCAGGAAAGGAGGGGGTGTAGGTAGAAAGTATGGTATTGGGGCACAGTAGAGTAGGCTTCAGGGTAGGGGTGTGGCTGCCATGGATTGTAAGGCAGGGTTAAAGTCATAGGGTAGAAGGTGGGTTATTGGGGAACTGAAGTAGAGGGGGCATCGGAGACTTGTAGTAGGGGGCATCAGAGACTTCATCCTACTTCTAGTAGGATGAAGAGTATTGCGGGAGATAATGGACCTACCGTGCGGTAGACAAAGACCCTCAGGAACTTCCCTGCGATGGTCTCCAGGAGCTGGCCGTTGTACAGCTGTCCCAGGAGCACCTTGTCCTTCAGGATGTGGTTCTCCAGCATGATCTTCAGGTAGCTTTGGTCAATGGACATCACCTCGTCTGAAGGACCAGACCAACATCGCCGCAGCTCAGACAACTCATCAACGCAATCAGCTATGACATTATGAGACCTATTCAACGATTTAACCTTGCAGTGAACATATCGTTTAAAAAAACAAAAGTAATGATGTTGATGCAGTAATGATGTTGATGTTATGGCTACTTGGGCAGGTAGAGATAGTATTAGTGGGTGGAGGGTTTGACTCACAGAATAAAGGTTCTTTAATGAGTTTGGAGTCTCCAGAATGTCCGTGCAATGCATTAACCCCTAGCTGCTCCTTCATGACTTCATGTATCTTAAATTCACGGGAAGCCCATTCCGTTAAAAGTGTCTACTGAATGACTAAATAGTAGTATGAGTAGCTACTAGAACTATTACTAACATCAATATTATTATGACGTTATTGTCATTACTATTTGACAACTACTTATACAACAACTAGTTCTTCTTCGAACATTTTTAATACATATATAAAACTGTTATGATAGATTTCTGTTGTTTATGTGATAGAGGAACATATCTAACAACCTTCACCTGACGTGCAGCTGGGCTAGGATTTACTGGCCAGATGTGTAAAACTCAGTGAGGAGGAGATATTCTTCTGACTACCCCGCCTCACAGAACTGTACATGCAGTGATATATACACACAGATGTTCCACCAAACCGCACATTCCTTCCACCCTTTTTACACCTCAACGTGTGACCGTGAGAATACACTTGCAGCTCTACGGATTACTTACTCTATCTTACATTTGTATATTTCGATTGCTACTTGTCATGCATTAAGTCTGGGGAGGGTTTCTTTAGACATGAGCTGCGTACCGACCAGGACTTTTTCAGTCCCAGGCGTTTCTTTTTGGCTATGCTCGTTATGGGGGAGGTGGTGATAGTGATGATGATGGTGCTGATAGTGGTGAAGGTAGGGATGATGGGGTTGATGGTGGTGGTGCTGGTGGTAATGGTGATGGTAAAGTGATAGTGAGGTGATGATGGTGGTGATGATAGTCATGGAGGTGGTGATAGTGAAGGAGATGGTGGACGTTATGGGGGAGGTGATGATAGTGATGATGATGGTGCTGATAGTGGTGAAGGTAGGGATGATGGGGTTGATGGTGGTGGTGGTTGTGGTGGGGATGATGATGGGGATAGAGGTGGTGTTGGTGACTCATTATCTACAGGTAGTGAAGGGTGTAGAACTCACCAGTGAAGGCAGCGTTGAATGGAGCCAACAAGGTGTACTCAGACTCTGTCCTCATGGCTTCAGACAGACCCAACTCTCCCACCAGGTCCCCGAAGATGGACTGGGACGCTCCCAACAGCTCATTCACCTGCTTAGCTGAAAGGAAAAAACAAACCATTAAACACACAACCATCACTGATATATTAAACATTAAACACTGAATCTATACACTGAATCATTACAACAGTTATAGAGGCAAAACACTAAATGTAGACATGAATCAACTAGTCTAGACATTCAATTAATTCAGATATATAACATGGAACCCGGACACTAAACACATTATCTAGATCTCAAATTCAGATGTTAAACAACTAAATGTATCAAACTACAAATCCAAAAAAAATCCAATCCAGACATATATATACATCAAACTCGCGTAATAAAAAACATATTGTAAGAGCCATAAAAACCAGCACACCAAGTCCACATAAAACTCTTCCCAGAGAAGTCAACCTTCAGTCCAAACCTTGCATGTAACGTTTCTTTTTTTTGCATTTTTATGCTTTATAATCGAGTGAGATAGACCCGGAGGGTATGGGAGATAGACGAGAGGACACCCAGCATAGGCCCACGGTCAGGAATGGAACCCGGGTCGCTGTGCTCAGGACTAACCTGAGTCGGGCATGAGGACCTGGTCGATGAGGTGGATGACCCCGTTGGTGGTGACGATGTCCTTCTTCATCACCATCTTGATACCGTTGACCGTCAGGCTGTCGCCGTCGCAGCCGACCTCGATGCTGTTGCCCTCCAGGGTCTCGTAGGAGGTGCCCAGCATGATGCCCTCGGAGCACTGGACCGTGTTGAGGAGGTGGTAGTTCAGCAGCGCTGCAGTGGGGAGAGTGGGAGAACAATAAGAAACACATCTTTCATCGCCACCACCGGGTGTGACACGTGACCCACAAGCCATTTCAAATGTTGCCTATGGTGACGTAGGGTTAAGTGTCCACCAAGATGTATGATCGATAGTTTAATACTACCAGCCTAACCTTTGGGTACCAATTGTAAAATGCAGAATGGCCATGCCTAGTTTAGGGATCGCTCGTCTCTGCAATGTTATTTAGTTGAGCAATAGAGTGTTGGGGGAACTCGAGGAACATCAATCATCTTCAACCCATATTTTAACCGAACAATCAGTGTCTTATTATTTCAAGTTGAAAATTAATTAACTGAATCAAGACAAAGTATCATGAAAGAATGTTTTATATGAGTAGTTGAATACTTTCTACTACAGCAAATGTATGCACCATGGTGCCGCTCGGACTGGCGGCTGAGTTGGCTTCTTACTGAAATAACTGCCGTTTAACGACCACACATCTGAGGTGCATCTGAGGACAGTGGAACAAATGGCTCCAGCTACCCTGGGAACCTCTGGGTCCAGAGAGCCTTTGAGCAAAAAGCAGTCTTGGGATTTAGTCACTGATGTGCTCTATGGGGAATGGGCTGATTTATATGATACAGAGCTGCTGCCAGTAGGTCCAGGTCCCTTTACAGAACATCTCCTAGCGTTGACATCATCTTAAATACATGAAAGAAATCTGAATACATGAACTCTATTCGTCTATAGTGCAAATAAATATTTATTATTTTTGTTTTTAGAGGATTTAGCATGTTCTTATTTTAAGACTGAATAGGCCTACTGCCTTTATGCTGTGACACCCTCATTTATTTATCTGGGATGAACTTATATTATATATATTTAAATATTATAATATGCAGACGTTGTATTTTTGATTTCCAGCATTTGAAATGTGATAACTCCACATTACATGATGAGTTATTATGGTCTAATCATTCATAGAGCTCAGATGGAATGATGTGTCATATAATTTGCCTGCCTTCTCTAACTTTCCAGTGTAAATTTCATGCGAGATTAGAGATGATCGCCCTTCGTATTATATTCTTATCGAGCTTGGTCACGGACAGATTGCCAGCTGTCTGCGGATTCCTCATCTGTGATAATTATGATCCTTTATGGTCAGCAATAAAATACAAGGCCAAAGGGCTTGTTCCGGACATCCAGCCTGCTCTAGCCGGGTAAACCCCTACTGCGTGCACATGGCTCTATATGCTTAGTCTGGACATCCTTCTGATTCCGTGACCTCACATTGTGTTTCGTTACAGGGAAACACAATCAATCTGGACCCCTAGGGTCCAGATTGATCCCATAGTAATCCCCACTTGTAATTCTAGGAAACCCCATAGGTTTCCTAGAATTACAAGTAATCTGAGAATCTGAGAATCTGATAATGTAAAATACAGGCCACCGCTGGCAAAACAGGAACGGCGTCTCGTGAAGCAATGAGCGGTAAAGTTAACACTAGTCGAGTAAATGCAGCTATAAGTGCAGCAGTTATTGCTGAGATAGACTCAATAACAACTATTCAACAATAAAAAAGAGCACTAGCAGAGTTAGAGTTAGATTTTCTTGGTGCAAAACACATTTTTGACATCAGAATGTGAGGTCACTTGATCTGGATGGTCTCCAGGCTACTAAAGGCCTCTCAAAGAGCCACAACTTAGCCTGTCCTGAAACAAAAACTAAACTCAGCAAACAGGTAGTTCTGTTCACCTTTGTCAAAAACACAAAATAAAGTGTAATTTATTTTTTTAATTACACCTCAGTCTCTCCCTGCGTTTGTGCAACGCAGCTCTGACCAATAGTCAAGTAGTACCAAACTTACCATTGTTCACACAAGTCATAAGCCACGTACCCACCAGGACTTTTTCAGTCCAAGCCTTTTTTTTTTTGGCTACGCCCACGCATTAGCTCCAGGTCATCACGAACGCACCACAGGGAAGTCCGAGACGCTTATCAACGGAGCGTTGATGAGCTACGAGCAGCTCAGAAAAGTACCACCTCTGCTGGAGGACTTTCTGAGCCGCTGTAAGAGTCCTGAGGGGCGGATCCTGGGCGAATCTTCTCTCCAAACCACACCCACAAAACCTCATAGTGGGAAAAGTACACCTGGTTGGTACGCGGCTATTGTACCCCGTGGAAACTTGCACGCATAGCACTGAACAAATGAGATGTATTCCATATAGAGGAAGATGAGGTCTGTAGTCAGTAGTTTTTTTATTTTTTTACCTCTCAGGACGTCCTTGTCGCTCATGATCCTCTCCAGGACGCCGCTTCCCAGTTTATCGAAGGCTTCATTGGTGGGAGCGAAGATGGTGTACTGGCCGGGCTCTCCGAGTTTCTCCATCAGGCCAGCGTCACGAGCCATGTTCTGCAACCAGAGGAATAGGGCAGTCATAATCCAAGAATTATAATGATACACTGACATTAATGCAATGATGAGGATAATTATACACTTCAGAATGGACATGGGGAGAGGGGAGCAAAGAGACGGGAAGGGGAAAGTATAGAGGGGGGAAGAGAAGAGAGGTCAGGAGAGGAGAAGAGAGGAAAAGAGGGTAAAAATATTTTTGGAAAACAGAAGAGGAGTAGGAGATAACAAGGACAAGGAGAAGAGAAGAGACGGCAAGAAAGGAGGAGAGAAGAACAGAGGAGAGATACATGAGGGAAGAAGCTGTAGAGAGCCAGAAGAGAAGAAGAGAGACTCCAGCCTATGCCTCGTCCGGACTATGAAGCTGTTCGTATATACATGTATATATATGTATATATATATACATATATATACGCACAGTCAGTGTTGTAAGGTCGTCGTCCACGTCCAGGACATCTGCGATGCTGTTCCCCACGGAGCTGACCACGCGGTCCACCACGTGCACCACGCCGTTGGTCGCCACCTGGTTACCATGGATGATCCTGGCGCAGTTCACCGTCACCACCTGCACGGAGAATGCAACAGTTGAGTGTGACGGCCCCCTCATAGCAGGAGATACTGCGGAAGCACATGTAATGGAGTGGTTTACCTCCATGCTAAACCTCAATCGCAATTCCTTAAGAACACTATATTCCCTTTAACTGCACACTAGCCCTTATTGGGCTTAGAGTGTTTGTCCTCCGAGCCTGGGGTTGCAGGTTCGAGTCTCTTGTTGCTTGTTGCGTCAGAGAATTGTATTTATAAAATATGTAATTTAATGTCTCCTGCATTGTTTTCGTTGCCTCTAGTTTGACCCTAGATAAATCAAACCCTGCTGTTCATCCCGTACTTTCTTCTATTTTTTAAACTCCAGTGATTTACTTGTCACACCATAAAGGGGAAGATGGGGATTTGGAGTCCTTTTATATCTTTTTACTCTCAGGGTGTCCTTGTAACACCATAAGAGGTTCGAGTCTCTGCTGGTTGCGTCAGAGAATTGTATTTCTAAAAAATGTAATTGAATGTCTCCTGCATTGTTCTCGTCGCCTCTAGTTTGACCCTAGATAAATCAAACCCTGCCCCACGACCCCCGGGGCAGTGACCAGACTGACCCCGTTGGAGTAGTGGTTGATGTAGAGGCCCAGGTCGTTGTACATGGAGGTGACCACCATGCCGTTCTTCAGGTCCTTTGTCAGGAAGCGCTTGTTGGCCATGTGGTAGTGGAGGGCGTTGTACAGCTCGATGTTCACATTGCTGACCAGTGCGCTCTTCATTTCCTGCACAGGAGCAGAGAGAAGGCGGGTTGGTTCCTAGACCAAAGAATGGGTTGCCGTTATTTGGTGTGTTGTTTTCCTTCCTGGACCAGCCTGACCTCGTCCAGGGCATCCCAGGCGTCATTGCTGGGAGCGAAGAAGGTGTAGGAGCCGGAGCCCTCGATCTCCGCACGGAGCTTGGCGCTGTCGGCGTAACTCTGGGTGGAGCTGGCTTTGATCACGCCCAGGGTGCCGTACACATTGTCAATGGGAGCCACTGGGAAAGAGACAAGAGGATGAGAAACCACCAACACCAATAAAGAGAATAACTACTGTAAGTGGATGGGAGCAGGATAGTGTTCCGGGTTCAATTCCCAATGCTCTCGTCCTACTTGTAAAGGTCTGAAAGCTTCCTAAGGTGATGGGAGATTAACTTAGCCTGGCTCCGCCTGTCTACGTACTTCCTCTCAATTTCTTTTCCCTACAGTACTCCATCTGGAATAGCTTGATCCGCCTTCGTTTACTCCGGCAAGATCATGCCGGACCAACCAGCGAACAGAGGGCGTTCCCGAGAGCCATTACGTTTAAGTTGCGCGCTGAGTTTGAAACGTTTACGCTGTTCCACACTCCAGTCCAGCGGTGGCGCATAACATACGTCATTACCAAACGTTAGTGATTGGTTTAAAGGAAATCCAATGATTTAAAACTTCAGACAAGTGTCCACCAACCAGGAAATAAACGTTCCACTGGTGGGATTCAGGGGTCCATATACGTAGCCTGGAGACCAGAGTCTGGCCTAGATCCACTGGCCTAGATCCATTGGAGACCAGACTCTCTGCAAAGTCAGAGAGTCTGGTCTCCAGGCTACGGATATGGACACTTCCACCCCTGAATCCCAATAGTCAATGTCTAAAGAAGTGTGTTAGTGAATTCTTACTGTCCCTACTTTAAAATCAAACCATTTGGCTCAGCAATGATTCCTACAATGGTAGTGCATTTTCTTGAATTATAATCAGAAGGTTTGAATAGGAGGACCCAGAGTATTAAGAATCATAAATGTTCAATGTTATTTACAAGCTGTGTTTAAATAAACATACTAGCCATTTCACTACATCGGTAGACGATGGTTTGACACTGCCCTGTCACCAATCCCTTGTCTACCATTGCCAAGACAGATCTATATTGGATTGAAAATGACAGAAAACAAAAAGTACTACATATTATTTTATCCAATGCTAATGTTTAACGACAAATGCCATTTTATTGCGCAAATACTTGTGGGGCGATCTCAAAGATTGTGTTCTCTTCGGCAAGAGCTTTGACACCAAGTTGTTATTTTACACATTGACTGCAGTTAAATGGTCGGACCAGATTGGATCAAGCCATAACGATGTTGCCACTCGATGGGGGGGCTGTCACTTGTCTGAGTATACATGCATCGGATCAGATTGGAATAATGGTAGGAGACCTGGCTGACTCCGCTACGCTAAGTGGCGCTGTAGCCCTTTCAACAAGTGGTACTAGAGCCACTTCTGGTTCACGGCTACGTAAAAGCAACTGGTGGCATACAAACAACGATGGCATATGAGGAGTTTGACGAGCCAACAGTAGTGTACATTTTGTGCATTTTTATTATTTATTTATTATCTTATTTATTATCTCGTCTCCTTCCATTTCCGGGTGAAATCCCCGGCCGAATCCAATCTGAATGCAATCTTCATTCGATACGTTCATTACATGATTATGCTCCAGCATGTGAACGCAGTCACTGATACAAAAGGACGGCACCAACAACACCTAATTTGTAAAACTGCAAATGCATCATCAGTAGGTTATATGCCAAATCCACATTTATTGAAGGATAATGACTTGTCAGAAAATTATTTACATAATCTACCGATTTCCACACTAGGTAAAACTATTTAACTGGTATTGTTTGACTGGAAACAGAATATAATTAATCTTGAGATAAATTCCCTCAACAGTTGAAAAATTTTGTAAATTCGGCGATACACAATTTAAGCCATCCATCGAATTTTCCTCTGATAATTTGGCACTTATCAGCTGATTCGCTAGGTTTTTGTAGGTGTGGCTCGAGTTATTGTAAACCCTTTTGAGCGTAGTATTGGGGGACATAACAATGTTGCCCACTCACCCTTCCGTCCCCAACACACACATACATACACACATTACAGAGCTTGAGTAGAACTGGCAGAGCCCAGATTCGAGTGAGAGATTAGGTAAAAAAAAAATAAAAAATAAAAACTGGAGTACAGCAGCCCACCCAACCACAACAACCCCCTCAGAAACGTCACCCTTCGATCCCAGCCCATTCCCAAACCGATATTTTCTCAGTCCTGGTGGAGCCATTTTGATTCTTGATTCGATGGATATACAGGTGTGAATCCAAGGATCACAGCCGTTGCCAACCTTACACCACACAGTGACCGAGCCATCCACAATACAAGCCTGTAGCTCAATCACCATTGCCAAACTACCACCACAACGCACACAAACACACTTGCACAAGAAAACAGTAAACCATTGCCAAAGTTACACACAATTAAAGTGAGAGAGACACAAAAGAGATCTGCACTGTGATGCCATTATTCTCAAGTGTGATGCCAGAAGCCCTGTAAAAGGTCACTTTGAAGAGTGACCAGAGTACTTCACAAAGAAAGAGAGAAAGTCAGAAAGAGAGAGGGCAGTTAAGTAGTGTTGTAGGGTGAAAGGGGAGAAGGGGGATCTTTGAAATCATATCTTTAACATGGATGGACACTTACCTTCAACTTGTTCAGCTGATCTGTGTTAGCATACCTCTGGCTGCAGTGCAAACAAGTCCAGGCTCTACTGTCCACTAACTTCTGCTGAAGTACCCCTCCGCAACGCAACCCAAAAGCCGGGGGGGCCTCAACTGTGGAATGGGGCAGCCTTTCTGTCAGCTGGCTGACTGCGGCTACCCAACACACCCCGCATGATCCCCACAAACATGTAGGATGCACTCACACACACACACACACACACACACACACACACACACACACACACACACACACACACACACACACACACACACACACACACACACACACACACACACACACACACACACACACAACTCTCTTTACATATTCTTTATGCTGCAATTTCTTTCCTCGTGTTTTGGGATAAAATGGTCAAATGAGTTCTCATCATAGGCTGTTACCGCTGGTTACCAGAGCTAGCGCACAGTAGCGTAGCGCTCCAGAGCTAGCTCACAGTAGCGTAGCGCTCCAGAGCTAGCTCACAGTAGCGTAGCGCTCCAGAGCTAGCTCACAGTAGCGTAGCGCTCCAGAGCTAGCTCACAGTAGCGCTCCAGCGCTAGCTCACAGTAGCGCTCCAGCGCTAGCTCACAGTAGCGTAGCGCTCCAGAGCTAGCTCACAGTAGCGTAGGGCTCCAGAGCTAGCTCCCAGTAGCATAGCGCTCCAGAGCTAGCTCACAGTAGCGTAGCACTCCAGAGCTAGCTCACAGTAGCGTAGCGCTCCAGAGCTAGCTCACAGTAGCACTCCAGCGCTAGCTCACAGTAGCGCTCCAGCGCTAGCTCACAGTAGCGTAGGGCTCCAGAGCTAGCTCCCAGTAGCATAGCGCTCCAGAGCTAGCTCACAGTAGCGTAGCACTCCAGAGCTAGCTCACAGTAGCGTAGCGCTCCAGAGCTAGCTCACAGTAGCACTCCAGCGC
>OMLJ01051196.1:0-18012 GCA_900302595.1 Gadiculus argenteus | reverse complement strand
TGCTGTCTAAATAATTGCCTCATTAGTGTGTGGTGCACAGGTATAAGAAGAAATGCTAACTTTAGACAAGCATGTATGCAAATCCAATGGCATGTCCAAACCTTTTTATTCATATGATCAAAAATCTGGTGAATTATGTTTGGGGACCTCAGCCATGGAAATGGAAATTTGGGGATAACTAATGCATTCTCAATGAGCCGAGTTGTGTTTTAAGAGAGAGGGGATGCTTTTAGCTTTCGAGTTTGGATGTCATTTACGTTTTGGAGATATCGTGTCGTTAAAAAACATTCATGATGGCCAAACCGGGAGGTGGTGCGGTAAATGCAAGCGATTAATAATTTAATGTGTTTATGCAATGTGGTCTGTGGACACCGGGAAGGGAATTGGAGCGTCAGTAAATGCTGTAAACAAACTGTTATTTCTTTATTTAAATAAATGATTTATCAGTTATAAATTCAATTTACTACAGAATGCTTGCTTTGTATTTTGTGTGGGCGTGTCAAACTTTCTGCCATGTTGTGACATGACATGACATGACCTACTGCAGATGTTTTAGTGATTTCCTTCACAAACACGACATGATGTCATGATCTTAAGTGAAAAAAAGCGATACAGATTTGAGACAAAGATTTGCCGTAACGAATACTTAATGTGGAACTAAATGGATTTTAAATGTTCCGTAACATAACCAATATCAATTAGGAAAAGGAAATCAGTTGATAAAGTTTGTTTTAATTACTAGATCGAATGATTGCGTACTCGCTTGCCAAAATCTCCCTGACCCTGTTGCTAATATCACACAGCGCTGGGATTGGCTGTTTCCTTGGCTCTGATGTGGTAGCCTCCAGACCTGGCGACAGAATACGAAGTAATTTATGAAACAATTGGCAAAGTAATCATCCCTTGTAGGTCTGGCATTATAGGAGTCAGGAGCGGCCGGTTTGAATACACTTATTTGATTTATTTCATTTTCTGTGGGAACTGCCTATGAAGCACGCAGGTCGGTAATGAACTGTCACGGTTCCTCTCCTATCATCCCATGTAATGTTTCACGTATCATTTATATCATAAGATATGGTGGGACGTCTACGGTACATTGGCCCACCTTGTGTTCGGATCTGACCCATTCAGGCTCTGACCCATTCAGAGCCTGTGAAGAAGATAGAAAATAAAGAAGAAATATAAAGAGTGAACTACATTAGTGTGTGGTGTGAGGGCAGAGTGAGGCCGCGGGATCGGCTTCATCTTTTTCCAGGCATTGATGGACTCGCCATTCCACCTTTGGCCTGGAGACACGGCTCAGAGCACATCTCCAGCGAGCCGACCGGTCCAGGGCGGTCTGACAGACATCTCTCCGACAGACCCGACAGACAACAGGACATTTTCCATGTCACGTAATAAAAGAAGTCAAACGAGGAAGACGGAGTGGACGCGCGGCGGTGGCGGCGTGCTGGACGGAAACGAATCGCGCTTCCAGCTTGGTGTAATTAATCGATTTATTTTTTTAAGGCGAACAAATAAGGCGTCTGTGGTGTGTGATGTGGGTTAATTAATGACGGTGGCGGGGAGGAGCAGAGCCGTGACGCTGATCTTAAATGTCAGGCGCGGCGGCGGCGCTAGCATGGCCGTGCGGTCGTTAATCAAGTCTCTGGTGGGGATCAGCCCACCCCAGCTCTCTCTAAACGGACTGTTCCGGAAGAGCCTCTAATGTTGTCTATTAGTTTGCAGGGTACGGGTAATAGTTAAATTGCAATTAAATACTTAATTTAGTTTCCATGTAAGCGTAGTCGGCTAAACCTTCAACCCAGATCATACAGCTAGCCAAGTGTATGTAGCAATTTCGTTGTGTGTGCGGTTTTGGATGATCAACGAATCTGCCTGAAAATGTTATTGTGTATTCAGGTTTTGTTATGGGTTAACATTTTGTTCATTTATTCTCTTGCCAGCCCAAGTTTAGCTGTACTAGAGCTACGTTAGCCAAGATCAACAGGACGTCAAACACATCTCACAACACGTCATTATGCAAATGTTGATGAATGACAGGAGGCCTGTCCAACCTGCCCTACACTAAGGGCTGGATTAGACTTGCTGTTAGACCAAGCGTAAGCATATGCGACTTGCTGTGGTCTGTGTGTTGACTTGCTCCATCATTAAGCGGCCAAAACGCATGATGGTCTCCACTTGAGGCAGATCCAAGTGGAGTGGGTGGGTAATATCAGATCCAGAAATCATTCAAAATCGTCCCAGCGTTGTTTGTCAACATTGCATCTAGCTGTCACTGTTTTTTTCGCACGATCGCCCCCAAGTTTCTTGTCAGTATTGCCTCTTGCGGGACAACGCAATATCACGCCATATCGTGCTCATGCGCACAAACGTTATTCATCTATCAATCATGTCCCAGAGCACGATTTTCTGACTTTTTTCGTGCTACACAGAACGAAATGTAAACCAATGCATTTTTAATAGGATTAGGGTTAGGGATAGTGTTTAGGGTTAGGGTTAGGGATAGGGTTTAGGGTTAGGGTTAGGGTTTAGGGTTAGGGTTAGGGTTTAGGGTTAGGGTTAGAGTTACGTCGGAGAAACGCTCCCCGTTCAAAATGCATTGCTTTACATTTCGTTCTGTGCAGTATGAAAAAGGTGGAGAAACGCTCCCATTCATTTACATTGCGCTCTGTGTGAAAAAAGTCAGACTATCGTGCACGATTCAATAGATTAATAACATTTGTGCGCATGAGCACGATATGGTGTGAGACTGGGCTGTGTAAGCACAGGCTAGTGGCACAGTGGGGGGGAAGTCGTACTTGAGTACTGTACAGGGAAACTTTGCCTAGTGTGAGTGTGCCCTAATAGTGAATGAGGGGACCAATGAGCCCATCAGAGCACAGCTGATGTGCTGTGTTGTCCTGCAGCCTTCCTCCTGCTCGGCTCCTCCCAGCCGCTGTGCTTCACGGCAGGGCTGCTGTTAATGGGCGCGGCCCACGGAGTGCTCACCGTCAAGGGGGCTCACCTGGCCAGCCACGGGTCGCTCAGCGGGTCTCAGGCCGGGGCAGACTTCTGGGCCAGCTTCTTCCTGGAGGTGAGGTGGGCAGCACACACAGATTTCTATGATTATCATTGGAGGCAGTGCAGGTGTAGTAAGCTCTATGTTGGTTTTGATATATGTGTCTCCAAATTGGTTGATTTTCTTCTTCAGGACTGGTATATAAGTAGCATATGCACCTCCTATACCTTTACAGAATTCATTAAAACCAATACAGGATTGCCATGGTATCATCCTATAGCTACTTAGCATACTGCACACAGTAAAGGTCTAAGATAACATACTCCATTAGCCATCAGAGGATTGCTCTTTTGATTTGATGTTGCATGTTGCTTCTTGATTAAACAAATCTTTGTGTTGTTTGAGAAAATCAATATGGCCTTGGATTCTCCTAGCTCTTGTTGTCTGGTTAATGATAAACAGTGGTGGTTCTATTTTAACTTTACAAATATACCCAAGATATTTTATTTTAAGCCAAGGATACCTTTACATTAAAAGTGATAGGCTCTTATTGGAAGGATTTACCAAACTTGTTACAATGTTACTACTCAGATTAACTTAATTTTATAAAAGGGGTACAAAGATTGTATACATTTCATATATGTGACATTATTTTACAATTATAACCAATACTGTAACAACTAAACAAATCTATATATTTAAAAGAATGTCCCCCTATTTGAGAAACCCTGATGTATGGTGTAAGTCTGTCTCCCCCTCCACCAGATCTGTAGCTCCTTCCCAGCGCGGGCGGGGGTTCACGGGCACATCAAGATGCACCATGCCCACACCAACATCATCGGCCTGGGGGACTCCAGCGTCTGGAAGGTCCCCTGTCTGCCGCGCAGCGTGTACCTGTTCCTCGCCCCCCTGGGCCTGCCCCTCATCACCCCACTCGTGGCCCTAGGTGAGAGGTCCTTTCCCGCAGGATCCGGCTCCAAACGCAGAAAGAGATTATGAAACCACCCAAGAAGACTTATATTTTTTAACAAAGAGATTATGAAACCACCCAAGAAGACTTATATTTTTTTAACAAAGTAATACAAAAGCCGAGCTGGTCTGCAGAACACCTGCTTTTCCAGTTTTGGCCCTAACATTGCTTCACCACCAACCACCTTCTGTCATGTTGGTCATACTGGGATTTGTGCCGTCATCTAACTCATCTGAGGACTTATCTGTCCTTGTCTCAACATTCTCTACCATTGTATCGGACACTGTCATGCATGTGTCATTCCCACATCTTGTTATTAAAGCCCTGGAGACAACTGTACAAACTTCACGCCCAGGGGTGTAATTAGTCCCTGAACAAACCGTAGACATGCCATGTCTACATCTCTGCCTTGTGTCACCTTGGTTACAAGGTCTGAATAGAAGACCCTTTGGAAAACATTTTGCTATTGCTAGCCTTACCTGACCTCACCTTAATGTACCCTCTACCTTACATTTCCAATCCCTTTAACCATACTTTTCCTTACTTAACCTACCATACATTATCCTACCTTAAAACCATACCATACTACAACCACACCTTTTAAGCTGACCTAACCTTCATGTTTTTACCTTGAACTTAATTTATTTCCCCCTGCAGGCGAGCTGAGGAACCACAGTGTGCTCTATGCCCTCCGGACCGTGGTGCACATCTCGCTGGGCTTCTACTCCCAGTACTGGCTGCTGCTCCACGTCTCCGGCTTCCAGTCGCCCTTCAGCGCCCTGCTGTGCATGATGGTGTGCAGGGCCATGTTCTCCCTGCCCTACATCCACGTCAACGTTTTCCAGGTGAGCATGCGCTAATACATGGAAACCCAACATAACAGACATATGAGAGCAGGGTTGTTTTCTTCCAGCCCACAGTTCCAGACCATGTGATTCCTTCCCATTGGATTATACAGTGTAGCATTCCCTGGGTTCATGAAGTCATGCAGAAATATGTGATACTTGTGAGGCTGCCTCTTGTGAACTTTGGAAGAAAAAAAGGAATTCAATACGGCTCTGTGTCCTCTATGACCGCACAGGGATGCCTGAAGAGTGGTTTTGTTCTTGGTCTCCAAGTCAGTTTCAAAGAATAGATTAATTTATGGTTTTCCTTGAGAACTTTCCCAGATTCTGACTTTCTCCTGCAGCTCATTGTGCATTGTGTTTTTGATCACATGTTTGAAGGTGGATTTGTTTTCCGGGGATTATCAGGTGGTTTTGATGTCAGTGGATAATCAAGGGAAATCCTTGCCCTATATACTGCTAATGTTTGATGTCCAAGAAGAGAAGAGAGATTTAAAATTAGCACATTCTCCTTAGGTGTTCTGTCTAACGTCTTTTTTTTACCTCCAGTGAACTCAGTAGTGCACTGATGCTAAGATACTGGTATACATTTCAACCCATCCCATTGCTACGCTGAAATCTGTGTTAATTTTGCAACTTGCGCAAAATTCAGAATACACAGAATACAAATGGATGTCGTACGATTTCATTGTTCTCAGCTCTGCTGCTTCGGATAAAACAATCCGCTAAATAGCTCAATGTCAAGAATGTAAATGGTTTTCACATTAACCCACAATACATACATGCACACATGCACATTAGGAGGGGGTTGCCCATGGTGTCTTGAGACTGTTCTTCCCCTGTCCCTTCCAGCACATCGGTCTTCCCATGTTCTCAGCCAAGCAACGGCCCAAGAGGATATACCAGATGACCCATGGGGTTCTGAATCTGCCCCGCAACCCTCTGCTGGACTGGGTCTTCGGACACTCGCTCATCAGCTGCCATGTGGAGCACCACCTCTTCCCCTTCCTGTCTGATCACATGTGTCTCAAGGTACACAGGCTGGACTTTAACAGTAGCATTTGCACCGTTGTGTTTTAAGCTTTGGACTACATTTGTGATGGTCGTAGTTCCGGGAGAGAGAGTAAAGTGAAAGAAGAGACAAGGACAAGGACATGGATAAGAACAAAATAAACTAGAATGCATTTACCAGTAAATGCTGAATGTGAGTGGGCAGTGTGAAAGTGAAGAAAACAAATTAGAAAAATGTGTTTGTCTTCACCTCAGCCATGATCCTAATCCTATTCAATATGTTTGTCTTCACCTCAGTCATGACAGTCATGATCCTAATCCTATTCATAATTATGATACAAGAAATAAACACTCAACTTTTTGTTTATTAAATATGTCAGACATAACCAGACATAATTTGTTCAGTCAGTTGTATTATCAGGGAAAACATTTTACATATCCAAGGCAAGTGTTAGCCTTCAAAGTGTTATCAGGGAAAGCATTCATGATAGGGAGAACATTTAACATATCCAAGGTAAGTGTTAGCCTTCAAAGTGCTATCAGGGAAAGCATTCATGATCAATTTTTTTATATATATATTTTTTTAATCATCTAACAAGGCATCAATAAAGTATCTAACAGAAAGAAACGTGCATGTTACGTTGAAATAGGACTAGGCTGCCTACCCATCATTCCGTTTGATGAGTTGTAAAAGGAGTCAGAAAATGGATTTACATCCAGAATTGGCTGGATATCGTAAGAGATATGTTTTGAAAATGACACATTTCGAGCTATCGGGCTCGAAGTCTAGGTAGTACCCAGAATCCCTTTCGTTACTTGAGAACACTGCCAACCGTCACTGAAGAGCAGTCCAAGTTTTCAGGGGTTATATACTGTTCAAACCCTTTCCCACATTGTGAGATTGTGAGTCCTTAAGTGCAGGCAGGTTTTGCAAAATAAAATTCTTGTTCCGATCTCAATTGAGATCGCTGCCTTCATGGCCTTCATGTAATCTATGAGCTGTTTTATTTCTTGACGATTTGTTGGTGAAACTAGCGTTTTGGGACAAACGAAAATGATAACTTTGTAGAGCACACTGAGACGACTCAGTGGAAGGTATTAGAAATTCCGGAGGAGCAGAATCCTCAGAGCTTTAGGGTTTTGAAAAGTGAAAAACCCAGGAGGTAGCCGCAGACGAGAACAGTAATGTGAGTGGCCACGCCCACTCACATTAATAAATAAGACAAAACGAAATAAGAAAGGCAGAAGGCAGGAAGAAAGAAAGCTAAGATAAGAGAGCCAGAAATTAAAAAAAAAGCCAGGGTGCGACCACTGTACTGAACATTTGAATCCCCCGTTGACTTCTCCTCCCCTCTTCCAGGTCAAGCCCATCGTGTCATCTTATCTGAAGGAAAAGAAGCTCCCGTACCAAGAAGACCGCTACTTCTCCCGCCTGCGCCTAATTTTCGACAGATACCAGGAACTCATGGTGTTCGCCCCGCCTATCACCCAGCTGGTTGGATTTCAGTGACAGGGGAGTTCCCTCTAGTTTCTGGTCTACCTTGCCTACTTGCCTTTCCTAGTCTACTCCTTTAAAGAATGCTACTGAAGCTGAAATGGACAAGCATTCATGCTGCTCGGCTTCTGTGAACACGACACAATGCACTAGTTATATGGGGAGCACAGCAAATATATATTAATATTAATATATCGCCCTAATACATAATGATATCTGAAAGATTATTTAGTTCAATGTTTAACATAGCAATATTCCATTCAGATTCATCAAGCTAGTGTGAAACAATTGACTAATGTTTGACTAAATTGACTAAATTGACTTGTTGTATACTTACTCACTGAAAAAAATACCATACTCACTGAAAAACCTAAACACCCCAAAACCTAAAGTTAGGGCTGGGGTGACCTTTATTTCCTTTGAGACATTTGTTGTAATAGTGTTGGTGCAATGTTTTGTCACTGAACGTCAGCTCAACTCATCAGGATCCACAACAACCTACCTTTTGGAGATATTACAAATCTATATTGGTCCCCGTAAATAACACATTATTAAAACAAGTTATTTTATTTGAACTCTTGACTTACATATTATCTTTTGTATGGGTCTTTACCAAGCCTACTGTTTGTTGAAACAGATGAGATAAGGATCACTGTGTAAAGCCTATGGAGAATCATTGGCTGAAGCAATACAAAGATGAAACTGCTCTTAAAGTGATCATAACAGAAGAGTGTAAATGTTGCACAAGACTCAATTGCCAATATGAAGTGTTTAAAGTGTAAAGAGCAAATATATTGTACAATGTGGTGCAATGTGTAGGTTGTGAAACCTTCACATAAAGACCTACACTACCGTTTGGGGTCACCCAGACAATTTCCATGAAAACTCCCACTTTGATTCAACAGTTTTCAGCTGTGCTAACATATTTGCACAAGGGTTTTCTTATCAATTAGTCTTTTAACACAATGAGCTATACCATATACCATTAAAACACATGAGTGATGTTTGCTGGAAATGGGCCTCTGTACACCTACAGATATGCTAAAAGAAATCAGCCATTTACAGCTAGAATAGCCATTTACCACATTAACAATGTCTAGACTGTATTTCTGATTAATTTAATGTTATCATCATTGAAAAAAACCCCAGTGCTTTTCTTTAAATAAGGACATTTAAGTGACCCCAAACTTTTGAACGGTAGTGTAGATTTAAAGGTGACATACCGTATTATACCACCAGGTGTGAGTGTGATTAGCCATTACAAGCCATTTTGACCAAAAAAAAGTAGTATATTAGCATCTAAATATGGAAATAAGATATTACAGGTGACATACACCAGGCGTGTGTAGCCGTTACAAGCCTCTTCTGACATCACAAGTGGGCTTGTTCACCTAGATGTATGCTGGATAGATGAGCAACGTATACTACAGTTCTGGTAGACTGATCTATCCAGCACAATATACTACTATACTGCTAATATACTACTTTTTTTGTTTCTATATTGTGCCTTTGTGTCAGGGTGTATGACGACGCACATTGTGTTAATTGTGCAAACAGTTTCCAGTTGGTCAAAGTTATAAATAATCATTTGGCGCGTCAGGTTTTTGTCACGGCCACTAGGTGGCAGCATTGTCCTTAGTGAAGATGGCAGTTTGCAGAACTGCTGTCTAATATCAGTCGATGTTGGTCTTTCGCTTCATACTGTTTAAGATAAATCTCAATAACAGTCGCCCTTTGTTTCGCTTGGTCTTAATCATAGGACGCATTGATCAGTCAGCTGACAGACGACAACTCGATCAACTCAATCAACTCAGCCAGATCGATAAATTATGCTGACTCGGACCGTTAAAGTTCGCGGCTATAATGCAATCTTCGAGAAACTTGACAAGACATAAAAAGCATAATCAAAGAGCAATCCTCGACAGGCAGGAATGTTATAATAAGTATCCACTCCACTGTGCGTCGTATTCAACACGGAAGCAGACCCGGTGGCTTGTGTCTGATCTCTCCGTTATGTCTCTCTGTGTGTTCTGGGTGGCTGATCGGTTTCGCTCCCAGGTCTGTACAGGTCTGCCCGGTCGAGGTGTGGCTTACTGCGACTCATTGTGCCCCAGGAACTAAAAAAGGTGGGCTAGACCTATTATCAGCTGCTCAGTGGCTGGGCCGGTTAGTTTCAGTGTCAGACGAGGAGAAGGAGGTTGTCTCAAGGGAGGGAGTGGAGAGAGAGAGAGAGAGAGAAGAAAAGAAAGAAAGAAAAAAAAAAGAAAGAAAGAAGGAAAATAAATATAGTCATGGCAGACACTGCGCCCAAAGTGGCGGTCCTCGACTTGAAGGAGCCTCAACTTTGCGCTGCGCGTTCCGGGGTCACGGAGCCCGACGCGCCCCCGTGCCCCGTGCGCAGTGATGCCCGGGGAGAGGGGGGTAAAGGCGGCCAGACGGAGCCAGCACCTGCCCCGAAGGAGAACGGAACGGTGAGCGAAACCCCGGTGATCGAAACCCCGGTGATCAAGAGCAAAGGGGAGGACAGTCTGGACTCGAAGGCAATTGAGGAGACCAAGATACAGGAAGACCTGCTGGAACCGGAGGACCCCGAAAAGCAAAACGAGGAACAGAGCGACGAGAAGTCACAGGCCGGTGATACACCTAAAGAAGAAGAAGATGGGGAAGAAGAAGTGAAGCAGGGGGACAAGGAAGAAGAACCAGCCAAAGAGGAGCCCATCGGCCCGGATGATGTGGTGTGCGACTCGTGCATCGACAGCCCTCGGCGGGCCATGAAGTCCTGCCTCACCTGCCTGGTGTCCTACTGCGAGGGCCACCTCCGACCGCACCTGGAGAACCAGAAGTTCCACAACCACCGTCTGGTGGAGCCCCTGCGGGACATCGAGAGACGGACGTGCGAGGGCCACAAGTGGCCGCTGGATCTGTTCTGTCTGGCGGACAGCTGCTGCGTGTGCAGGGACTGTTTCCTGGAGGAGCACAAGGGCCACAACTCCCTGCCCGTCGCAGATGCCCGCAGACGTATCGAGGCAGGTTATTTTCTGGGCTGTTTTGTGGTTTAGTCACTTTTTTTTCTCTTTAGCCAACGCCCACAGTGCACACAGCAATGGAATTCCTTGTGTTTGGGGTGTCAACTGCATACTTACACTGCCACTAGGCTATATGAGATTCACACCATTGTTTATTATTAGCAATGGTGTGATTATGCGTGTTTCATTTTTGACAAGGTGTGGGATCGATGATGATGATGCATGAGAGAACATTTTATTGAAGTCCATCAATGTCTGGTTTTCGTACTGCCTGCTGTGAGATGTAGCTCTTGTTGCGTAGGCTATTAAGATGTGTCTGGTCTGGGCATAACGAGATAATAATAGTTGAGTATAATGACTTTATGAGAATAGAGTCCCATTATATTACCTCCATCTGGAACAGCCTATATGGATTTAGGGGTTTAGTTTTGAACGAGTTGTAGGCTTACCATGTGTAGTGAATCACTGGCTCATTACAACCTTCGTTTGAGTGAGTCAGAAAATAGCAAACTAAATGCCATTTGTCATGTGTCCTGGAAACTCCATCCTCGTGTCTAAGTCTGCTTGTGGCTCAGGGCTCAAGTCCCAGCAGAAACATCATTTGTCTTTCCTTTCTGACGGCCACTGACCTCTAGGTTCAAGTATTCTTGACTGGGGTGAGATCAGAGCAGACTTTGACACACAGTTTTTTTGACACACACACCTGCTTTGCATTCAGAGCCGTTGCAGGACCAAATCATGTTTTAATATTCATGCAGTCATTTCCATCATAGTCATGTTTGTGGTTGTGACGCCCTTATCTCGGGTGGCAAGTTCTCTGTTCTCTTGCCCTGTTTTGTTTTTGAGAAGAAAAGTACGTCAATGTTCTTCTCCTGTGTCTGTGGGTTCCGTTTTCCTGGAAACAGTGTGGTATCCAGTTTCACGTTATTTAATTCACCATCTTTTGAATCCAAACAATCAAAACCTAGGCCAAGTTTGAATGTTTTGGTAATCAAAAGTTTGTGTTACCTCAGTTTTTCTGCTAGCAAACAGGTCATGTCGATGTTACATAACCACCAAGGCAGTGTTTAAAGCACGCTGATCTAGATGTTTACTCGATACCGTCCTTCAGAACCCAACGTTTTATTTACCATTACATCTAATCTACCCTTCAAGCCAAGCGGACGCAAAGCCAAACGCAGGGAAACTTTGTTTTCAGGTGTCCCAGAATGCAAGCTGTTTTCACCAAAGACACCCAGCTGTTGATCATGATAGCAATTGCTACTGTCTGTATGATTGGTCTGATGATCCTCATAGATGGAAGTCAACATTAACATAGCATGATGTTCTGTATGCAAATGCGAGCTCACAAACTGGTTGAGCTGCATTGTCTGCACTAGGTGAAAAGAAAAGTAGGGAAGAAAAGGTCTTTAGCCTGTTGAAATGTGATCACTAGGGCTCTCCCCAACTAGTGTCTTTGAGAGGGAAGAATGAATCACCGGTGAACACGGTTGTGTTACATGCAGTCAAAAACAACTTATACGCTAGAGCTTATCAAAGATCCAATGCTGTTCCCTGTAATGGAATTCCTTTGGGGCGGAAATTGTACAGGCAAGAATTCTACCTGCGCTGCAGCCGGGAGTGGTAAAAGAGGTGCCCGGGCCTGTCTGAGGTATTCAGACTGGACTTGCTGCAGGCCAACCTGCTGTCTCAAACCCACGCTTGCTGTCAATTTCCTACTTATTTATTACATATTTTCTTCTCACAACTTAATACAGTGATGCTTCCATTCTTCAAATAAAGTAGCAGTCTGTTGGAATAAGTTCAATGTAACCGCAAAATAAACAAAAAAAAGATGTTTGTCGTAATGAATTGCCTTCCTGTGCCTGTGCGTCTCCAGGGCGAACTGAGGGAGAAGCAGGTGGAGATGGTGAAGATTGTCACGGCGGCAGAGAACGCCATCAACAAGCTCCAGGTCAACGCCGTCAACATCGAGGTAACTCACAGAGAAACAGTCTCCCGTGAACTTTGTCCCGTCAAACACGAGTGGTGCCATGTGTGTCTGTGTGTGTGTGTAACATGCTGGAATGTGAACAAACAAATTGTAAAGAAGACCCACCACTGGTCATTTCTGCCATTCTTAACCCCCCGTACACCGCCACCTCCCCAAGCCTCAAGGCCTCTGAACCACCCATTACCTAACCTGGTTACGTCAATCACCACCTGGGTGATGCCATTGACTGATGACAGTCAGTCAACAAGGCTTTATTTGTGGCACGGTTGAATGGAATGGCCCTTGTCCAAAGCCAAGGATTTGTACATCCACCTCAGCTCCATTCCCGGCGTTCCTATTTTACGACGGGACGCCATTGAACGGGGGGCTCATTGGAGAGCGAGCGTCATTGGAGAGAGGGCGGGACTTCTGAGGGAGCGATGTCTATTTTGGATACTGCTTGGGCAAATTATTCTTCAAAATACTCCATATATATCCTTGTCATTGTTGTCATTGTTCTTGCCATGTCCTCATTCTCACTCACTGTAACTAATCTAATCTAATCTACCCGTACACGGATATTGCGTTGCAGTCAATCCGGTTTATTCAGGATCCTCTCTCAGTCTTAGATCCACCAAAGCATGCGGATCACACATCAGCGCTTACCGAATCAAAGTGAATTAAAGAGGTGTGTGTGTTGCTTGCTCTCAGACCTCAGTGACGGCGGTACGGGAGGTGATAGAGAGCCAGTTTGCAGAGCTGCAGGCGGTGGTGCAGCGGGTGAAGAAGGAGGTGATGGAGGTCCTGGAGAGCGAGGAGAAGCAGTCTCTAAAGCAGGCAGAGGGCATCCGGGCCCACCTGGAGCAGAGGTGTGCTGAGCTGAAGAAGACCCAGGGCCAGGTGGAGAAGATCTCCAAGAACAAAAACGAGGTGGACTTTCTACAGGTAATGTGGGGCCAGAGTATTATGATCCATCTGGGGAGCATCTGTTATACATCAGGGGAAGTTGGCACAAAGCCTGGGCCAGAAACCATAGACAGACAGCCAGGGCGACGCCTTGTTCCTGTTTTTTAACGCAGAGAAACCACCCCAGAGAAACTCTTGTGTGGTATTTGTGCAATAGGATGAAGCTTTCAGATGGGGATCTAAATGTGAATAGGATTTAACTGTATTTCTACAATGGCCAGTGTTGATTTTAAACCTATTTTTACAATTTACTACTGCTGGACCATTTTGTGTTGGCCAATCACACGCTTACAGATCCCTATCTCCGAGCACCTATCTCCTAGACACGCTGAAAACAAATAAGCAGCGAAAGAAACAGCCCATTCACCCAGACTGAACCTCAACTGTCATCAGACTGTAGCTTTTGTCATCTAAAGCCGTCAGACTATTACAAAAGTGTCAATGTCATGTCTGGAGGCCAATTGGTGGCAAAATGTCATAATGACATTATTAAAAAAATATTCTTTTACCAAAAGTAATATTAACAATGAATTGTTTCCTTCATTACAGGAGTATTCAGAGTGGAAGAAGGAGACGCTGGATATTTCTCTGCCCGGGGTTTACATCGGTTTGATGGATCGGTTACATTCGTTCAGCCGCACGATTAAGGACTCCACGAGGGAGATGAGCGAGAAGCTCACGTCTTCATACATGGATAAGATCAAAGAGACATGCAAAAATGGTAAGTCTTAAATGGATACACTGAGATGTCTATAAATTAATCAACTGTGATTATAGTGCTACCTGTGACCAGTGATCAGTAACAAGTAATCTAACGGATTTCTAACGGTGTTACTTTTTTCAGTAACAAGTAATCTAACAGATTACTCTTCCCATCAGTATAACTCTGTTACCATTATTTTCAAAAACTGTGGCGCGTTACTATAATTGAAGCTGTTTTTTCATCAGCCCAACTAGATCTCTCTCTCTCTCCTGTTCTTCCTTGGTTATTGTGGCGTGAGACAATCACATTAATGTTAACGATTGGCTGAGGTAGAGTAACATGTCACGGTAAGCCAATCAGAGGTAGAGTTGGGTGGGTGTTGTTTACACAGTCGAAAGCAAGCATAGTCTGACACACAACAACACAAGGGAGTCAATAAGAAACAGGAATGGCGAGCCCAAATAATAAAAAAAAATAGCCTTCTTTAAATTGAAGTATAGCCATTGATTTTCCCTCCAAGAAATTAAAGGAATGAGTGTAATCGAGAAACGCTCATTATGCCCTGGACAAAGTGCCTCTCCACTTAGGTGTCATTCAAACATCTTTCAAAATTGCTTCCGTGCATTCCGTGCATGCTTCCGTGCATTCCATGCACATGTATGTGGTATGAGGTGGGGTCCAAATAATCTGACACATTTGATCATTTAAAAATGTACTTGAAAGTAACGCAATAGTTATTGCGTTACTTTTATAATTTGTAACAGAGTAACTACTTACTCTTACTAGTAACTAGTTACTTTTACTAATTAAAAATGTCCCTCACATGAACAGGAGCTAGACTACTGTAACTATGCAAGTCAATGGAAGTGGCAAGAAGACAAGAAGAGAAAAAAAAAATGCTAACCCTGCAAACTCCCCTTCTGGATGCTCATAGATGAATCTGGAATTAAATTATATCTCTTCGTATCCCTTTAAATTCTGAAAAACATTTCGATCCACTCAGCAATTTAAATAAAGCGACTTAAAATCGAGGCAGGCCAAAAGATGGGTAAGGTACAATGCAGGACAAATAAATGTATATTTTTAATTTGAAATAAATAAAAAGTATGAAATAATCAGCACCAACCATGAGGGAAAACAAGCATTGAATGTGCACAGGCATAGCGTCTGGGTATGTTCAGACTTGTCTGGTGGAGAGTGGAGGAATTTCAGCCGATGAGTGAGGGCTCGCCTGTGAAACACTGTTTCACTTTGTCTAAACACTTTGTCTAAATGTGGTCAACGGAGCAATACCCACACCTGTGCACACCTGAGTCACCTTGTTGGTGTGTCACACAAAAACATCACCTTTTAATCCCTTCCTTCTCCCCCCCCCCAGACAAGATGGGAATAAAGACTACGGTTCATGAAATCCTTAGATCAAAACAAAACATTGGCATCCCGGATCCAAAGACACGCGATGATTTCCTTAAGTGTAAGTATTCGACTCAAAATCACCAATTTGTAGTAGTCGCAATAACGTCTAACGATCCTCAGAGAGTATTCAACTCTCATTCACCGTGAACTATATTGACACACACTATCCTGTCGTTCTAGACGCCAGTCATGTGACCTTGGATGGCGACACCGCCCACAAGTTCCTACGCCTGACCGAGGAGAACCGCAAGGTGACCAACACGACGCCCTGGCAGCACCCCTACCCTGAGCTGCCCGAGCGCTTCGAGCACTGGCGCCAGGTGCTGACCGCAGAGAGCTTCTACCTGGGCCGCAAGTACTTCGAGGTGGACGCGAGCGGCGACGGCACGCACGTGGGCCTCACCTACAAGAGCATCGACCGCAAGGGCCAGGAGAGCAACAGCTGCATCACGGGGAACGACTTCTCCTGGTGCCTTCAGTGGAACGGCCGCACCTACTCGGCCTGGCACAGCGACGTGGAGACCCCGCTGAGCTTTGACAAGTTCACGCGAGTCGGCGTCTACCTGGACTACAGCCAAGGGCTGCTGGCGTTTTACGGCGTGTCCGACACCATGACCCTCATCCACGAGTACCGGGCGGAGTTCCTGGAGCCCCTGTATCCGGCCTTCTGGCTGCCGAAGAAGGAGAACGTGGTGGTCTTGGTTCCACCCGGGGAAGCCCTGCCACTCAAGAGCCCTTCCCCCCAAGCCTCCCCCACAAACAGTATTGTTGCGTCCAAGGCCAGCGACAATAGCGATTAACAGTTACTTACTCCTTTGTACAATGTGAATGGGCTTTAAAAGCGGGTGTTCTGTATGTTCTTGTATGCTTATGATAGACTTTGTATACTGATGGTATCATTTGGGGAAGTGTTTTTGACTGATGTGCTGAGTCGAGCTTTAATAAAAAAGCATGTTGCGAATGTCCTTTTGAATGGGAAACATGGCTCTCCTGTTTTTAGCTTTAATAACGTTCAGGAATACTGTTACTCCTTTGCACCACTGTGATTTTAGTTTGGTATTGGTAAATAAAAGATGGCTATGAAACTGTTCCGTTACCCGTTGACTGATAGAAGAAAACATGATTATTCAACTGTCAGCTTCAAAATCCTTGTTTCTCTTGAATGTTAGGCCAAAACATGGGCAAGATTTGCCTCAGCAGTCATAACCAAAGAATACGCTTGCACTCTTGTTTACTTGAATCTTCTCCATGTTTCCCTGGTGACACATCCATAATGTTAATCTCTGGTTTCCCAACACAATATCCTAACTATCTTTATGTTGGGTAAGAATGGCTTTAACCAAATATAAGAGTGGTTGAACAACATGTGTACCCTCAGTGAATTGCTCAATTCAACTGAGTAATGCATGGCTAAGTCAATACCAGGCCCTGTCTCATATAGATAACCCTATTGTTTCCAAGAATGTAGCATTAAAAGTGCTTTATAAACAGTCTGAGCTTGTGCACGTAGCTTCCTCTGCACAACTGAAGGAAACGCAGTCAGACAAGTCTTTATCAAAGACAAAACAATGGAATTATCTTGCCAATTCCAGTGTTCGAACACATCTTTAAAAACAAAACAAAAATCTGCCGTCTAAAGACTTTGGAATGCAAGATGGAAAGCTGTGGACTCCCTTCTAGTGACTGAATGCGTGTCTCCAGAGCAGAATGTGCCGGGTTTCCCCCTATTTAGAACCAATAAATGGTTTTCAATTACTAACAAACTCCACCCTGCCAACAAATCATATTATGCCAAACTGGGAGGTGGACAATGTGTAGAATTGTCCAAGATTAACAATAACAAACAAAAACCGTAGAGTAAAGAGTTGACAGCTTTGCAATGGAACAGATTAGGTAAGGAAGTATGCCTAAAAAAAAAAAAAGTGCCTATGAAACCTCCCACGCTGGGCTGAACGTTAGATACCATTGGACTATATATTGGACCATTGGACTATACACAAATCTAATATACTAAGACTACACTAATGATTAGTGTATAGAGACACCTTCTGGCAGAGTGGGAGAACGCAGTGGCGAGTCTCAAGTCACGTCACTGTGCAAATGAGTTGACATAATAGTTATCGCTGATACAACACTTCCGGTCTAGCATGTGGCAGCTCACCGTTTTCCTTAGTCATGGAAGCTTTCCTACAAGCTGAGGAAGGAACTAGACTAAACCTCAGAGCCAGAAATAATAATAATTAACTGTAAGAGTTGCCTTCAGCTATAAAAAGACAGCTATCAACATTTTAGAGAAAACACATGGGCAATATGTAGACCATTACACTTTTATTGTTATTTTGGCTTCTGGTGGATACAGAAACAAGAGGTTTCATCTGGTTGAAAGACATCAGGCCTGCTCTCTCGTTCAGAGGTTAGAATCAGGCCATCATTAACACTCCCAGATCTCTCTCTCTCACACACACACACACACACACACACACACACACACACACACACACACACACACACACCATAAAAATGTCTTAAACAGTGAGATTAGTTTTGTTGACAAGTAAATACAGAAACATGAAACATTTTTGCAGGACATTTGTACGAGATATCCTA
>OMLJ01051194.1:0-10770 GCA_900302595.1 Gadiculus argenteus | reverse complement strand
ATCACTGTAATTTAAGATTACTTCAATTGTGCCCACATACCTACATATTTAACCCCTTATAACACTTCCCTATCCTGTCTTCCACACACACACACACACACACACACACACACACACACACACACACACACACACACACACACGTACACATGTACACATACACGCACACACACACACACACACACACACACACGCACACACACACACGCACACACACACACGCACATACACACACGCACACACACCAGCTAAACAAGGTTCTGAGACAAGCCCGTTCATGGTCAATGTAAGCGTTTTGCATCCGCCTGTGTTGACAGGGCTGTGAAATATGGCGCTTTATGGCAGTGAAAATTCAGCTTGCAATGCTATAAATTACATCCTATTAGGGAGGACTTTGGAGTGGGGAACAAACTATATGGAGCTTTGTTGTTTTGTTGAGTTGAGTATGAGAAATGCTGTTATGCTGTTGTTGGTAGTGGGCAAGCACATGTATTTGGCTGACAACAGTTTTAGGTAATATTGGTTGCTTTATTAGTGGCTATCTCCAAATTGTAAATGTAAAATGTAAAATGTATTTTAAGTCACTTTCTATCGCCAAATAAGGTCACAATTGTCAATGCCATCCATGTCATCCAAAGAAATGCGCCACACCTTGTGCACCTTGTCATGCCCAGGGTTACCTATCACGGTTATCATCACATGGGTATACTGTTGGGGGGCAAGTGCTTGGTCCACAAATCAATTCTCCCACACGCAGTATCCAGCCCTAATGAGGCCCACAGTGGTCACTCAACAGAGAGAGAAAAAAGAATACCAAATTATTAATTCAGTCCATTGATTCACACATGCTTACTACAAACACAGGGAGAGGCAACAGTCTTTTGTCAATAATGAATAAACTGCTGAACGTTTCTTCTAGAAACAGTCGTTGCCATGGCCACTGGAAAGCAGTTGCAGGTACGGCTGTAAGTAACATTAGCATGGCTGTGAAGTGGAGCAGATGAAAGGGAGACGCGCCAGACCTAGCTCAGGCCCCACGTCCCACTCTGAGAGGCTCACACAGATAGAGACTAGACCCATGATGCCCCGGACGGTTACCATGGAGACAACATCTTCTATCACCAGCAACAACCAGTTGCTGTTTACTCTCATCTGTGTGTCTGTGCGGCTGTGTGTGCGCATGCCTTTTCAGCGAGATAGATGAAACCCAAAGTTATGAATAATTCAAATCGTCTCCACGTCGTCGAATAACATGTTGAAATACAGATAATTAATGTTATATTTATTTATGTAATGCTATTTGAGACAGAAAAACATATAGACTTCAATTTGACATACCTACTGCTTTTGTACAATAGTATTAAATTGCATATAGGCTATTATAAGTATAAATTTTTTCCTTTATTGCTGCACACAGAAACTTCCAAATTCCTCAATATTTCAAAGCCTCATTTCCCCGCCTGTTTCTTCCCTTGGTTTTTCTTTTTTTTTCAGCTATTCCCTACTCCGGGGAGACGGCTCGGCAGCAGAATATCAATGTGTTTTATTTGTGGGTTTCCTGATCCTCCCATCTCTATGCCATTTTGGATCCCACCCCCTACAACCTTCGTAGTGTAGCTAAAGTTAGTTGGTAAATTGTGTTAAAGTGTTGGCCTAATGGTGGTGGAGCTTTCCGCAGAGCATCCGACACAGCCATCTTTTAATCACATATTATTATTTAGTTAAAATAATTATAATTCAATAACATTTATTGTTGGGTTTTTAAAGGTTTAGTTGGAGGTCACAGCCTCATAACATTATCCGTACTGAATCCTTTTGGAGCCACTTCAACACCGGCTTTACATGCTGTGCCAGCTCTTGGCTCAAGTCATGGCGTGGACTGGCCATCTGACTCAGAGTTGTTACGTTGGTATGCATGGCATATAACTGGCTGTGGCTCTATCTTGGAGCCAGAAGTTTAAGGACAACCAGAACAAATACCTTTATACAGTATATGTTACATCCCATTCTCCCAGGCTGAAAAGAGAATAGCTGAGTTGTAGTGTACATTTTAGCGAAATGATGCCTATGTTGGCTCTGAATCATGGAGTGATTTTCATTTATCTCTGTGAATTCATACGTTATGTCCCAGTTCCCCAGGCAAGCTAAGAGAATAGCTCAGGACTATAGGAACATTTTAAGCTAAATTATGCTAATGTTTTCTTAGAACTGGAGTGGCATTTAAATGTATCTCTGTAAATTCCTGTTTAACAGGGCATGTATACTAAAGTGCTGGATAACACACTATGCCCTTAATCCTCTGCAAGTGGACCACTGTTGTTTTGTCTGCTGTTTGTGATGGTAATGCCCCCAGCAGGGATTCTCAGGAACCCAAGGGCAGGTGGTGGAATAATAATCTCCCATGCTAGTCTAAAGAAGATGACATTCGGCTTCAATAAAGTCAAACTGTACATCAATTATTTTTAAGTGATTGGTTACACATTCATTTTGGTTGCAGTTTTTTACGTTTATCTTTGTTTGAGGTGTGCTCTTTGTGGTCATGCCAAACCTTTACAGATCAGGTATTTTCTGTTAACTGAGGAGAATTCTTCCACTAATATGATATGTAAAGTATACTCTCTGATCCCTGTTTTCTTCAGTGTGTCATACTAAATATGAACTCCTAGAATAAAACATTGTAATTTCACAAGGAATCATTTACCCACGCTTGTACCATGCTATGCATTTACGCTTTATTTTACAAACAAATTGTATGATATGCCACCCCTTCCTGCTTTGATAGGTGTCACAATTCAGACCTCCATCAAACGACCCCCACCTAAATCTTTCAGTCTGGCCACCTACTGGGATACAACTGGGATACACCTACAACATATCAGTTTCATGCAGACGGCACCTCTTCTTATTGGTATATTACCCTTTTCTCACCTGCCACTCACCACTTCTATGCAATTGACAACCATTGATGGTAGGGAGTACAAGGCAATGATGCATTTGCATGCGTCCCTGCAGGTGAATTCTCCCGAGAAGCCTCCAGTGCTACACAGGAAGTCCTTCCTTGATCTCGTCGTTACCTGGGGAGACAAAGGCTCCTTTCATTTAATCTTTTCTCATTCGAGAAGGAAGCCTGCTGTCCCCCAGAGATACTGCAGCAGGTCCATTTCCTGTATCCACACAATGAAAACCATTCCTAATGAGAGATTTGAGACAAAAAGAATGAGAGCTTCTAGAATATCTGTGCACTAGATGCTATGCACTAGACTAGTATGCAAAAGATCGGTAGGTTTAAGACTGATCTTTCCATAACAAATCAGACTCAAATTTGAGCATAATTCTGAAGTATTTGTGGTCAGCACCTTTGACACATTTGCAAGCATATAATCTTTTTTTTTAATGTATTATGATGATAAATAATTACTTAAACAGTATGGTTTTTGCTATGCACTCATGATCTCCAGGTGATTCAAATGACAACTTAACCGATGATTGAACTTAACAGCATGTTCTCAATAGTCTTGTCTAAACAACTGTGACCGCCTGTCTCTGACCTTGTCCAGTGAGTATGGGCCCGGCTAGCCAGGATGTGGTGCAAACTGTGCAAACATCATCCAAGAATGCTACCCAATAGATCATATGCAAATGGAAGTGATCCCCTCCTACGAGAACCAGGCACTACTGCTTAGCCCCTGGCTCCGGCCAGCACTGTGCTGTGGCTCATCCATCACCTAGTGACTGAACCCTGGGCCCAGGGCTCTCTGGCAGAGTCCCTTTAGACAGTGGTTTGCCATATATTTAATGAAGGGTTTATTAAACACTCAGTGCTGTCACGCAAAACCGTCCTGATGAATCAGCATTGCCCTTGTGATGAAGTGATAAAACCTCCCTTGGAAGGCCATATTGTTCAGGGTTGATGAGCCACATTCCACCTATAGGGAGTATTCAATAATGTCAGAAGCCCTCCTTTACGTTATGTACAATAACAAGAGGCATTCTGAGAATTACAAGATAGTGTTCTGTTGAAAAAAGTCTCTAAGGAAGTTTCTTTACCTAGCGTGTGTAAATGTAAGTGAGGTGTACAGTTGTTAAGAATAGTATCTTAGTTGAATTCAGGCTTTACATCCAATGCTTGGAGTATTTTGATTGAGTGTCATTACCGTTGGGACCAATATAGCCTAACAAATCAGACTTTAGATTACCATCTAAAGTCTGAAGGCAGAAGAGCTAAGATCTGGGTGAACAGGCATTTTTTTTTCTTTCCCCTCAAAATTATTTAGACCAATCATGTCTCAGGGTGCAAGGATCTGCAGACTTACGTTACATGATATGGGTCATTAATCTGACTGATAACTAACTGATCATGAAAAAGATAGCATTGATTTCCCATTATCTAAATGTAACTTTTCCCATAGCCGCTGGGAAGACAAGCTCAAACGTCCTGTCCAGAGACCAACGTCCTAAGAACAAGTGTTTGTAAAGGTTTCAAATCAAACCTGTATAGCAGACACTGTAGAAATAAATGAGTTACAATCGTCTTCTGAAACCTCCATCTACCACTCGCTAGTTTATCGCTAGTTTTTCTTCTTCAGAATATATCTGTAACCAAACAGTGAACATTGCATAACTCCGCCTTCCACACTTACTAGTTTAAAGCCCAGGTAATGTTGAGTCTCCCCCACATAAATTTGGCTGTAGCCAAACGAATGTCGAATGTTTAGATCCCAGATTTGGGACCAATATATCACTTCATACACATGCACAATACTTGTGGTCATTGCAAGCAGTATCAATGTACCAAAGGGCGACGACACGTTGTACACTGATTTATACGGACCATGACTAATATGCTCCTGGTAACTCACAGGGAAAAATGTTGGCACTATAATCCTCACTCAACTCGCCTGTATATCATCCCAGCAGTGGGTATTTCTGCATGGCACTCAACACTTGTAGTCATTACACACGTGAAACCTCATAACTGTGTCACTTGGGGAACCCTGGGTGAAAACATCTGCGGCCGGGCTGGAAACGCACACAGCACGCATGGCCTCAGTCCACATCTCGGCTTGATGTCTTTCCCAACTGTCCGCTCTTGTCTGTGACTTCACTCTGAATTCTCACTTTGTTGCGCGGTACAATGAAATGCTCCAAAAGAAAAAAATGTTTCTTCCCATGATCTCCTCGCATTGACAGGCTTACTGGCCTTTTGCCTCATCCTTAAGTTTATTTTAGAATGGGAGGGGAGTTGTTAGGTCTAATAGGGACCTACTAAAGTTTCTGCTCAGAGCTCTGCCCATGACTTCATCCAACATCCAATGAGGGGGTTTCCATATTGCAAAACAACAGAAACAAAATATTATTGAACGGCTATTGGAACATCTGCTATTTGAATGTTGAATTGCAGATACAATATTACATTCCAACTTACATTCATAGTTGTGTTCAAGACAAGAATATACTATAAGAAAACAAACAAGAAACCCTTTGCCATTGCACAAATGCTAGCTTGGTTAGTAGTTCGGAAGGGTAGTTCGGAATTTTGGACATTGGACCTCATTTCCAAATGAGCCAGTGTGTTATTTATCATTGGAGATCGTTTTCAACACGTTTCATTCAGTCCTTGTAGTAGTTGCAGAGATCGCTGGTGCTAGGCTAGCACAAGTCGATGGGTACTGCTAGCCTGCCAATAACAGTTTTACCCACTCCACAGTACACCTGAGGCAAATTGATTATAACGCCAGACTATCAATGTAAATGTATGTGTTGATAGAATAATGTTAGAAATAAAACTATCCTTGCATCGCAATGATCGCATTACATTTTGAAGGACTACTTTCTCAGCAGCAACAGAATTTTACTTTGCTGCGCTGTAGCAACCAATTCAGTACAGCAGAACATAAACAGAGAAGCGCACTCCAGGTAATATCAATTTGCCACTGCCGTAGCCTGCTTCCAACTACAGGGATTATCTATCTATAAAGCAAGTTGTGTTGTGTGTGTGTGACCAGCATATCTCGCTGACGGTTAGTCAGACTGACCTAAGATTTGGGATGTGGCTTGCGCATGGCACGAAGTTGTGCATCCTCGATTTTGAAGATTTTTGCCTGCGTTTTTCAAAAGATAATTATTTACGTAGGCCGTCGAGTTGTGGCAGTGTATTGTTTCCGAGGGCTCCCCCCCATATGATTGTGTGGTAGGCTCCACCCAGTGATGCCAGTAACACGCTACTTAGTAACGCATTACTCTAATCAGACTACTTTTTTTCATTAATCTAACGCGTTACTATTTCCAAACCAGTAGGTTGAGACCACGAGGTTGAGATGGAGGAGATAAGGAAATCTCTTAACTGTATGTCGGAGGAAATAAGCAAAGTGGCAAAAGGCTCTGTATTCTGCAGACCACTCTAGAACTTGTTAGTTGGTCGTTGTTGTGTCTGGCTGTGAGTGTGCATGCATTCTATGCAGGCTGAATTGCAATCGCGTCAAGACAAATCTGATTGGCCAATACACATTGAAGATAACTAACTTAGTTACTTTTAAAATCAAGTAATCAGTAACGTAACTACTTTTCAAAGTAACTGTGGCAACATTGGCTCCGCCACATATTATTGTGTGATAATGTGCCCTGGATTTCCACATAAGTGGATTTAGCTTACCTATCATGCAGTTTAGCTTACCTATCTTGCAGAGTTTTAAAGTGCGCTTTTGAGATACTATCCGAATATTCATTGTTAAGCCCTTTCTTCCGTATCAGTTTGCTCCATTCAAACTGTAAAAACAAAACGTCATTAACTGACAGCTAAGCAACGTGGACATGGGAAAAATACATACTTCCTACGGGCACTGCACTAGTAAACTAAATGCAATGCGATGCAAGGGTAGTTTCATTTCTAACATTATTCTATCAACACAGACATTTACACATTTACATCGATAGTCAGGCGTTACAATCGATTTGCCTCAGGTGTACTGTGGAGTGGGTAAAACAGTTTTTATTGGCAGGCTAGCAGTTCCCATCAACTTGTCGTAGCCTAGCACCAGTGATCTCTGCAACTAGAAGGACTGAATGAAACATGTTTAAAACGGTCTCCATTGATAAATAACACACAGGCTCACTTGAATATGAGGTCCGATTTCTAAAATTCCGAACTATCCCTTTAACACACAAGATTCAATCTGAGCTGCAAGCAGAGGTTTGCTGTGGAGGTTGGCGCTGTGTAGTCTAAGCATGGGAGCGAGGCAGAGAAGCCTAGACACGCTGGGCCCCCAGGCCCTCCAGCACTATGGCAGACAACACACGTACCTAGAATAAAAGGGCTAGGGCTTGTTCCCCAAGGCGGGAGACACACTGTTACTTAAGCTTCCTCTTACACTCACACAAACACACACACACATAGGTGGTGTTTGAGGTAGCCCAAACAGGCTGCCTTAGGCAACACAGTGTCATTGGGTTTAAGCTGCTCTTAACACGCAGCTACTTCACAAGTACATCAAAGAGTGTATTGTGTATAGAGAGGGTAAAGAGATGCCTTCATAATAACTGCTGGTCTCAGGATGCGACTTTGTAACCGTGCCCTATATGACAGGAACTTGGATCCCATCAATGCTGGGCGGTGTGTGTTTGAGGGGTGTGTGTGTGTGGGCGGTGTGCGTGTGTATGAATCACACCCATCCACACTGGCGCTATTACCGTGGGTGACCTCTGTGCCTGAGTAGAGGAGAGAGGGGGGCGTTCGTTTGTGCAGTAGGAAGCAGAAACACCCTGTGTCATGCTTCCTTCCACGCTCTCCCTCAGTGATGTGGTCACTCTCAAACAGGCTTGCTCAAGTCCCTCTGCAATGCAACCTCATTTGACTCATCCTGCCTCGAGCCAGATGTGTAATCCCTGATCATTCTTAATAGACTCTGAAAAACCTGTCTAACTTGACAGTCCCAAAAGTCACAATTTTATGTACTGTGAGTGGAAACCGATGCTAGTGCTTTCTCAGAGGTTGTTAACCTGGCTTCATTCATTGTAGCCTACACATGAAAATAAGTTTGAAGGCCAACACCTTAATAGAATAAAATAAAGTAATGATCTAATCTGTACTGCTGGCTAAAATAAGCTCAGCAAATGTCAAATGACATTACTTGTTACATAACTATTATCCTGACGATGGTGTCATGCAGTATACCACTGGGGTGGTATGTGGTTCAGGACGTGAGCCACTAGCTATGAGTCAAAGACAATAGAAGTGTCTAAATCAATCAATGTTGAGATTCTGGCAGTTTCTCTGGAAGGTTTGTTTTCTTGGGTGGGATGGGTGACGGTTAGAGCCGTGGTGGGAGAGGAAGGGAGCAACCACTTCCTGCAGCACCAAATACTGATAGTGACAAACACAGACTGTTTTTTAGATACTAGTTCCCATAAGAGCATTCTACATGACCTTACTGCCATGGCAACTGAAAACAACCGCTAACCAGATGGAAATGTATGCATGTAAAGTTGCCATTAACATTTGGTGCCGTGTTGGAATTTACCTGCATGCTAAGAACTTGCAACTGTGGACATACATTTTCAAACTCAATGTTATTATATTGCATCGTTGGCAGTTTAGTATCACTATATATTGATTTAATTGTCATTAATATTATGCAATTTTTATATGACAATAAGCACAATCCAGTATCTCTTCATTAATACATTAATACATACATCATTAATCATTTAAAGTTAGTTGTCAGACGTCAGTCTTTGTTAAGGATGTCTGCTGTCACATTTGGTTGAACCGGTTCAGTAACTTCATGGCAGTAATTGCTTTCAAGAACAGTTGTTTCGACACCAGCCCTGTCTGTCTTGCTCAATCAGCCGTGGTAGTGTGACGGAAAACCAGTACAGTGAACACTACACTCACACTACTAACTACATTAAGCATTAAGGTCATGACCACACCGCTGACCAATCAGAAGATGGCACAGGAAGACCTGGTGAGTAACAGCGGCCCGGCCAACCGAGCAGCATTTCCATGACGTCCCCAGGAAGGATGAAAAGACAAAAGCGAAACACTGATGTGATCCATGTTGAAAGAGCAGAGCAGGGTAGGCCCATGCTTGCTAATAAATAGTAAAACCGTGCCGATCTAATAAAATAAGAATATTGCAAACCCTGATAACTCCCTGTAGGCATCCTTAAGATGCCTCACATCAAAAGGCTCATTAATAACCTGTCTCACGGTAAGTTGCTCTGGTTAAATAATTCTGCTAACTGAGTGATAAAATCACTCACAGTAAAATGAAACTTGCATGCGACTGCACTGGTGGCGTGAATAAAACAGATTCAATGTCACTGGAGGACTGTGAGGAGTGCTCCAGTGGGAGTAGATGGTGTGGAGGGTCAAGATAGGGGCGATGATGACAGGCTACATGTGTCACGTGACCTAGCTGTCAGAACCACCTGTTGTCTCTGGAGTCAACCGCAGATGTGTGTGTTTGGGTGTAAATAAAAGCACCCACACTCGAACACACCTACGCACTCACGTGCACACACGGACATGCATGAGTGTGAGCACGCATGCACACCAACACAAAGATCCCACATCGATATGAAAAGAAACACACATCTACACACACTAACACACTCACACAGTGAGAAGGTCGCCTGGGTAAGTCAACCTGTATTTCTTTCTGAGACCTTCAAGTCAACAGTACCAATGTATCATGAAAAATAGCCCTCATTGTTCCTCTTGCATGTTTGAGCACTACAGTTGCTAAGCGGTTGCTCTCCCTCCCTCTTTCTCTCTCCATCTTCCCCCCTTCCCCTTCCTTCCTCTCTCCCGGGTCCGGCTCCGCTAACACCATCACAGTACACACGGTACCTCCCATAAAGTCTGGCAACGGACGAGAAGAATGACGCATACTTTGCATGAATCACACGTGGACCGCTGAGAGGACAAAGTGGGACTTATTTCACCTCATCAAAACCGGCCCCCTCCTCCGAATGAAATCACCCTTCAAACCCTTCATTTTTTTTCGGGGTGGTTGATGGATTATTTATTCTTTCAAATTTAGGCACTCAGCTCTGTGGCGATGGCAGCCAAGCAAGGGCCGCGGAGGTCTCTGCGCTCCGAACAGAGGGGCATTGATGAGTACAAAGTGGACTCTCGCTGCCCATGTCTAGGCTTGTGATTTCTTTCAATTACTGAAATGTTTGGCCGACAGGTAATTTCAACATTGATGCAAGGCAGCGGTGGGTAGAAATGAACTCACCTGTTCCGCAATGCACACACTCCCACACAGGCACACACACATGCAGGCACACACGCACAAACTCACACACCCACGCACACACAATCTCACACACACACACACACACACACACACACACACACACACACACACACACACACACACACACACACACACACACCCTTGTACCTGAGCATGCACACATTCATTCTGCCCCATTAACACACACAAACACACACACCTACACACACATTTCAGCGCGAGACATAATAAGTATGTTTATCCAGCTTGGTAAAGAGCAGAGCCCAGCCTCTTTTTCCTCCCATGCTGGATGTGTGAAAGGTGGAAGGAAACCAAGAGTGTTTCCTCTCTGTGGCCCCAGACTCTGGTCCTCCTGGGGAGCCAGGGGCCAGACTGGCAGAGCAGTAAAGTAGCGAGTGCAGAGTCTGGGAAACACACAGGGGTCCCAACCTGCTGCCAAACACAACACAGACTCTGGTTCTCAGAGTCACCCACAACTCAGGTAAAGTCACCGACTCCGTCACTCACT
>OMLJ01051190.1:0-15000 GCA_900302595.1 Gadiculus argenteus | reverse complement strand
GCTCTTTCTGACTGGCCAGGCCCTGGGACGCGGGTCTGACTGGCCCGGTACGGCCCCTCTTACCCGGGTGAAGGAGAGGGTGGTGCTGCGGTGCTGGGTGTGGAACTGCAGCGTGACGTAGGCCACCGTGTCCGGGATGCCCGACACCATGGCCTGCACCGTCTCGTTGTGGGAAACGCTCACGTTCTGGAAGCTTCCCAGCATGAACACCACCTGGTCTACGGGGGGGGGGGAGAGAGAGAGAAAGAAAGAAAGAGAGAAAAATAAAAATAAATGAGAGAGGGGTCAGATGAATAAAGATTAGATTACCAAAAAAAGCCGTTGACCACAGAGCGTTTGCTCAACAAATACGCAAGACAAGAGGGGAACTTGCAGCCTGCAGTTGTTGGGTTGATGCGCACAAACGTTATTAATCCATTGAATCATGTCCCAGAGCACGATTACACAGAACGAAATGTAAAACCAATGCATTTTGAATGGGAGCGTTTCTCCGACTCTAACCCCTAACCTCTAACCGTAACACACATCAAAATGCAATGGTTAACATTTCGTTCTGTGTAGCACGAAAAAAGTCAGAAAATCGCGCTCTGGGACACGATTCATAGATGAATAATGTTTGTGCGCATGAGCACGATATGGCGTGATATCGCGTTGCATCATGATCGTCATCATGATCATCCTGACCATGAGCAGGAGCAGGAGGACAAAGAGGAGGACGCTGATGTACTGTATTCGTCCCCATGGGGATGTTTGTTTCTCCCATCCCATTCCAGGGACCCGTGGGTGTGTTAAAGCCGTCTCGTGTAGAGCAGCACGGAAACAGCCGCCGCCACCACCACAGATTGGTAACGGGTTCCTGTTTGAGATGAGCACACCTCGGCCACTTCTGGTTCTGCATACCCCAGAGAGAGATTACACCAGGGTCCACAATGCACCACTTCCATCAAAGGAATACCCTGTATTTAGACTCCCTTCATGCTCTGTTTGTCCTGACCATGGCTGACTTACACAAGGTCAGATCACAGAGAGGCATGCTTTAATTCAGGTCCAAACACATCCCATTAAATCAATTTGAAATCAAAAGTAGCCAGTCCCACTGACATGATGGCTATTGACTCAGAAATTACATGGAATCCTGTAAACAAGATGGTAATGGATCATTTAATGAACAATACAGGGAAAAGGTCCTCTTTTTACAGTTTTAGCTGCAGTTGGTTCGGTTGGGCTACAGTTGATAATGACAATGAGATGACATTGACCCTACGATATGTAACCCATCTTTGGAATTATGCCTGTTCCTCCACCAATGGGGTGGCCATGGCTTTGATCATGTGACCCAGTCCAAGGAGAAGGTTGAACCGACGGACAGCAGCGTGAGCCAATATAAACTGTCTGGAAGGAGGGACTATGCTGCATGCTAAGGTTAGCCTGGCAGAACATTACACAGTTTTCATTCTGTGGACAACGGTTTGGTTTTTCTACTGTAGAACCTGCCAGAAAGACTGGTTAGTCCACTTACATACCAAACACATTGAAGGAAATGCAAAAGAAAACAAAGTTAGATCACCCGCACATAAACCAACAAGCCAAAACACCAAAACCAAAACGCTCGGTCTCTGAGTTTAGGATATTGGCACTAAATCATTCAGTTAATTTCCTAGTTCGTTTTTTTCTGATTTTCTGACAGTTTTTCTGTCTGAAAGCCCTGACCTCATTTTAATCTATCCCGACTTTCCGGTTACAAATATCAATCATCTCTGATTTTCGTTGCGATAAAGAGCTCTTTGTTGCTTTTGGTCACTTTTATTGGAGATGAAAGGCATCACAGATTGTCATGAATTATATAATTATAGCCTATCCCTAAAGACCCCTCGAAAACAAACTGCTGCCTTGTCTGCTCCGTGAACCAGTGGGGGGTGAGAGAGCATGTGGGGTCATGCCTTCTGCCAGGGGCAATCATCACCAATAGTGATTATTTGACCTGTCGAGAATGTGTGTGTCCTGGTATTTACTTCTGGATAAACAAAGTTTCCTCATGAAACCAAACATTGGTTTGAAAGTGCTACCTGTTCCACCACAACCACTGGAGCAAATTCCCTTTCCCGTTGAGATTAGGATATTTCAAGAGATTTCAAATCAGCTGAACCATGATTAGGCCACCTGCTTACAAGACCTCCCCCCGTATGCAGCAACTCCTAATCTATAGCCTAACAACCGTTGCTAGGACGGTAAGTGACACAATGCCTTCCATTGTTCATTTTGACACACACTCCGTCAATATGTTGGTTTTATTTGACCTGTTTGTAGTCCAGAGAGGAAGAGTGTTGTGGAGATTATGATATAATAACGAGTCTGCTAAACGACATGATGATGAAAAGCAAATAACCTGTGGGTTTCACGATAGATAAGTAAAATAAAAATAAATAATAAAATACATCTGTTTACACTAAAAAAGTGTTTACACTTGGGTTGCAGTCACACTGATATGAAGGGACATATAGGAACCACAACCCCACGATTCGCATCTAATCTCAAATCTCTGTCCAATGTCTACAAAGGACGATCCATTCGGTGCTGAGCGGTTAAAAGAGCTTCACTTTCTTCTGATATAAATCCTTTAAAGCCTTCGTCACATTCCACACCGGCGGTGATCAGCGCATGACCGCCGCCGGAGCCAAGACGACGGCTCCCCTGCGCGGTGCGTGATCCCCCCGGTGCTGCGTGATCCCCCCGGTGCTGCGTGATCCCCCCGGTGCTGCGTGATCCCCCCGGCGGTGCGTGATCCCCCCGGTGCTGCGTGATCCCCCCGGTGCTGCGTGATCCCCCCGGTGCTGCGTGATCCCCCCGGTGCTGCGTGATCCCCCCGGCTGTTCTCGTTGGATGTGATCCATCTCTCACCAGCCTCCTTCCACCCAGCTCAGGTCAACGTCAGACCACCGCAGAAACGACTCTTAACGAGTGAACCAGAACAGCGCCGTGCAGACAAACCATTGCGGGGTCAAACTAAATTAAAATAAACTGTAAGGAATAGACAGCTGCGTGTTTTTTAACGACACACGGTAATATGATGATCAAAAGAGTATCAAATGCGCACAAACGTTATTAATCCATTGAATCGTGTCCCAGAGCACGATTGTCCGACTTTTTTCGTGCTACACAGAACAAAATATATCAAAGTTGATAAGAGGTCAAATTGAGCGGTATTCCATCAGGGTCAAACTAGAACAGTGACGTTGGGCTGTCTGGGTGACTTTCCCCCGCTGTCACACTTTGTTTTGGTCGGTTATACCACACAGCCCCCCCCGCTGTGTGGGAAACACACCCACCCTTACCAGCAGGACCCCGTCTCCACTTACTTTCTGTCTGGGTGCGGACCTCCCCAGACTGGGCGACCAGAAGCATGCACCAGATCCACGGCCACATTTCCACCGAGAGATTCCGTCTGCAGCCTCGCAGCCCGCGGGCATTTCCCCCGCGCCGAGTCCGAATCAGAGCGCCTCTCTCCGGGATACGAGTCCCCGCGATGACCGCCGCGTCACACACAGGACCATACCTGTTTTAAAATGTGCTTAAAGTCAACCTATTTCTGGGGTTTTGTTGTTGTCCTTTTGTTCCGTGACTATCTCATCACAGCTGGACGATGCTTCTTCCCCCGGCCTCTGTGTTGTCGCGTCTGTCGGCTCTCCTCTTCCCTCCGACGTTGACAAGCCACTGCGCAGGCGCGGACTGGTTCTTCGGTACGCCACACGTTCACGTGACGTGCCGTGGGCGGGTCGGTCGTGTTGTGACACTGGTGCGCGCCTCTCTTCAGCACCCTGTGCCGAGCACGGCTGTCACCGCTCACATGAATGCTGTTCGTGTCAAGTCATCGTTGTTTATTTATCTTTTACCTTTTTATTTATTTATTTATTTATTTATTTAGCCTTATTTGTTGTCCCCTGTCTGTAAAAAAAAGGGAGTATAACTGAGTGGGATCCATTATGTATTTGCCAGCAAGAACAGTACTTCAATAAAGTACCGGTAATACAAAAAAAAAGTAATCGTTGTTTGGTTCATATACTGCTAAGAATCAAATGGATGGTCGTTATTTTATTGATTTTATCCATGTTTTATCAGGTAATAGTAAGATACTCATAATAGATTATTAATGTCAGTTATGTAATGGCTATTTGTAGATAATTTACATACTGACAAACCATTGCTTTATGCTATATCATGAGAATGGTGTGTGTAGATCTTTTTGTGCAAAAACAAAAAACACAATTCATAGGCGGTTTCAGTTTTATTTAAATCAAGCATTTCTTTTTTCCATTCACACTCCTAACATGCCAACCTCAGACTCACAGGTGCTAGTTATAACCAACTAGCAAACAAACTAAATAAACCATCACGCACTTTATAAAATGAAAAACAGCTATGAGTTGGCTGTGTGTTTTCACTCTGCATGAATGATAAGGTCCATAAGATGGAGTCCTCAGCTTTATGCTCAGGAACTCATCACACTGATCCCCAAGAGACTCTTAAGACTCTATGAGATCACACGCTATAGAATCACTATGACGGCCTCCACGTAAACTATTGACCACCCAAACCCTCCCCCAAAACAAATGGCAGCCCTGCATCGATTTGCATGAATCTTTAATACGTTACTACACTGACCCTTATATGTGTTACTCATCGTTTAACACGGGCCAGGACTGTCCCCTGAACGCTTCCCATGGCAGAACAGACGGGAAGAAGGGGGGCTGGACATTGGGGTGCGATGGGAGGGAGAGAGGGAGGGAGGGAGGGAGATGGCGGCCCCTAACTCTTTCGTAGGCTGATGTCAGCACTGGTCAGCAGGGCGGACAGCGACGTGCTCTCGGATGACTCGTCCATCTTCAGCACCAGGAATGCCTCTCGGTTGATGCCCAGCAGCTCACGCAGACCCTTGTTCTCCAGCTGGAACACACCGGGATTGAGGGAGAGAGTGAGGGAGTGAGGGAGGGAGTGAGGGAGGGAGGGAGTGAGGGAGGGAGAGAGTGAGGAAGTGAGGGAGGGAGTGAGGGAGTGAGGGAGGGAGTGAGGGAGGGAGGGAGTGAGGGAGGGAGAGAGTGAGGGAAGGGGGTACGGCTCTGTCACGCTTTCTCTGCTCTCGGTCTCCCTCGAAAGGTGCTAAAACCGTCATGACCGACTTTGTGACATGCACCCCTAAAATGTTGTTGGGGGGGAGAGGGGGAGCACGGTGACGAGGCTAGGAAGTTTAACGCCAGGGTTGGAACCCTAATGTCCAGGCCGGTCCTGAAGACAAGCAAGGCAAGATGCCCTACCCGTACCTGCTCTTTGATGACGTGTGTCCAACAACAATCACAGTGTTGCCTTTGATTAAAAGCGTCTGCTATATGACTTAGTAAATAATAGCATACGTTTCAAGTGGCATTGAGCTACTTTAGACGGATTAACCCCCACTGCGTCAGACCGTGGTCATGAGAAGCACTCATGACTGAGCCTTATGCATGGAGGCCATATCGTTCCTTTTTCGTATCGTCACAGTGAATACCTTTCATGGCTGTTAGTAGTTCAGTTATTTTTACTTTTTCAGCACCCATATCTCAGCGGGGGATGCGGATGGTATAAAGTTTGCATTGATCATTGTTCCCATAGGGGGCGCTCGAGTGAAGTCAAGCTTTGAACGAAAGCCGAAACGAACTAAATCAATGTAAAAGATAGTATTAGATAGATGTATTTTAAGTGTGTCGTACACTTTGCCTCACACAACATCAATCAGTAGTCTCTTGGTTTGAATTAAAAAGTAAAGGCCTGTTGCTGTAGAAGGACAGACACATAACATAACAATAACATAACATAACATCATCCAGTAGTATGATGATTTGAATATAAAGTAAAGGCCTGTCGCTGAAGAAGGACAAAGACACCTAACATGACATAACATTACATAAGAACACGTGAGAGACATCGGCGTACCTCCAGCTGCTTGATCCGCTCCTCGTCCTCACACAAGCGGCCCTCGTCCACCTCCACTGCCTTCTTCATGACGCTCGCCATCTCGCTGATCTTATCGATGTGCGCCTGCATTTCCTACCGAGTCACGGAGACAGTGGAATAATTACAATGCTTTGAATCCATTTCAGTGCAGTAGAATCAATACTCTGAGCCATGACCACACTCAAAATGTTGTTGCCTCAGACTTGGCCTTCTTTACGTACTAAGGTTGTGCTTGTGTGTGTGTGCGTGCATGCACGTGTACTTGCATGCATGCCTGTCTGCGTGCGTGCATGCATGCATGCATGTGTGCCTGCGTGTGTGCGTGCATGCGTACGTGCGTGCGTACGTGCACGTGTGCCTGCATGTGTGTGTGCGCCTCACTGTAGTGTGCTGCTCCTTTAGCTGCGTGACGATGGCCGGGTCGTCCTTCTTGCTGGCCATGAGCAGCCTGAACACCTGCTCTCTGTACTTGGTCATGATGAGCTCCAGGGCCGACTGGTGCTCCTCCAGCGATGTCCGCAGCTCTGGGGACCCAGAGCACAGCACAGCTTGCGCTTGAGGGAACCCACAGGAGATCCTAACATACTGTATCTTCCAGTTAGCTTCGAACAACATCAGACTCCAAACTGAATTGCATTACATCCGTTAATGTAGTACCTTAAGGCATTACGTAATACCTACACAATGATGTCATAACGTAAAAAAAACAAAGAATAGAAAATTACCTATTTATAATTTTTACATAAATAAATCATGCATTTTAACAGTTTTACACATTATGAATTAACATGAAATTACTGTTAGCCTTTTTTAAACTAAATATTTATTATATTATATTATTTGCATATTGCTTTTACACAGTATCCTTGAGTTTTCATCAAACCATTTTAATTCACCGTACGTGGAACTTTAATGTTGGATAAGGTAAGCTGTTCTAGCGGTCCCTGCCTCCCTTGTCTCTCATCGTAGCTAGGGTGATCCAGTTCCCAGCCCGATTCCCCATCTCCCCAGTTTGATCCCCATGTTCACAGCTTAACCAGCAGGCATCCGTTTAAACATTGATACATACAACATAACTTTATGAACTGACTGAACAGAATTCCCCATCAACTTGAACGAGCGAATCTGGCTGTTCTCCGTTCCCTCCCCTCCATGATAGACTCCGTCCTGCTCCTACCTCGGTTCTCCTGCTGGAGGTCCCGGATCTGCCGGTTCTCCTGCTGGATGCCCAGCACCAGGCTGGAGCGAGGGCGGTGACGGGCCACCTGGTTCAGGGCATCGATCTCCTCCTGGTACTGCAGGGAAACCAAACAGCGACATCGTGTAACAACATGCATATGAATAATAATGAGAAAATCACAACTTTTAACCAGTCCTTAAGCAGAACTATGCTCCTAAACCAGTAACCTGTTGAACCAGAAGGGTTTTTTCAAGGTGTCATGAAATCCTTTGAGGCAGCGGTTGTGTTATAAAAAGCTGGTCTGTTAACCTGCCATCTAGATTCAAATAAGATAATATAACATTTGATTAATCACAACTAAATAGCTAACAGCTGGAGAAGGACAGGGGCCATCCACAAAAATGTCTGGAAAATGTTGGACAGTTGAGAACCATTGGTAGCAATTTTTAACACCTGGTGGTATAATATGTCACCTTTAAGTAGTTAGTAGTCATTTATTTATGACTCTGAATCAATAGGCATTTGTTCATACTGCATAAGGGACCTTTACCCTTCCACATCAAAAACACATCATAAAATATCTAGTGCTTATGAGTCAGCAATCTCCAGTGACCTGACGCATAAAGGCATCCATAAGGTTTGTGTTTGGATTAGCTGAAGTTTGGAAACACTGGGCTAATACACGACTGTCAAAGTGAGTGGATTGGCTTTGGGTATAACAATGGCTGTCATCTGCTTTAATGAAGGCAACAATTGACATTGTTAAAATCGGTCACCTGTTTCATGGCCTCCACCCGCTTGCTGAGGGAGGAGGTCTGTTCGATCAACATCTCAGCGGCGTTGTCATGGTTCCTCAGACGCTCCACCAGTGACTTGGCGTCGGCCAGGACGTTCTCCAGGGAGCATGTCATTCCTGGGAAAACTGAATCTGTTTTGAGGAAGGGAAAACGAAAATTAAATGGCAACATTTATATTTAATTTAATTATATATATTATTTCAAACTGAATATGAATTGTTCTCTTCACTTTATATTATATTAAGCCCAACAGGTGTCCCCAGAAACACACCAATATTTTTTTTTCTTAAAGACACAATACTACCTACAATATGCCAGATATTGTATGAATGTTTTACTGAATAGCTATGTCACAGGGAAGAATCATGTATAGTTATGTATGTATAGTTATATGTATGTATAGTTGTATATGTATATCTATGTATCGTTGTATAGTTGTATATGTAGTTATGTCTGCATAGTTGTATATGTAGTTATGCATGTATAGTTATGTATGAATAATTATGCATGTATTATGAAATATGTATAGTTGTATATGTATAGTTAGTTGTGCATGTATTATTAGATATGTATAGTTAGTTATGCATGTCTTATTATGTATAATTGTATATGTATAAATTGATGTTTGATTGTATGTATGTAAGCCATAGTTAGACATGTATATTTGTACATGTACAGATATGTTTATTGAAGTATGGTATAGTTAATTAAGTAGCCATAGTAACAACTAAGCTAACTCAAGAGCTAGCTAAACTCTTAGCTTCACTCTATGACATTGAGCCATTAAAAGGACCGGACTGTCCGTGTTGAGTTGAAGGTTCCTGGTTATGATCTGACCTGGTTATGTTCCCTGAGGAGCCTCAGGAGCAGAATAAAGTCAAGTCTGTACCTGGAGAGCTCACAGTGCAGGAAGCCATGGAGGATTATTCACACACTTCCTGTTGATATTGTGGGATAGTTTCCATCAAGGAGCTAATGCAAACCCGACAGCCCTCTCTATTCGCACGTTACACCTCCCCGACGTCCCAGCAACAACAAAACACGCGTGAAATCGATTGCAACGCGTCCGCTCGGGTCGTTCCGGGCCGGTTTACGACGTCTTGTGGTCGGTTAAAATGTAGTGAAGTTGATCCCTCGCTGGGGCTCAGGCGGTCATCGCGATACGCGGTGATCTCGCGAGATCTGGCGTTCACTTTGTGAGGATAAAAAGCAACATGGCGGACCGGCTCACGCAGCTCCAGGACGCTGTAAACTCGGTACGTTAGCGGTCGTATTTGTCGTGTTTCACACTATTTATTCTCATTTAACGCCCGGGCAGAGGTCTGTGGGTCTCCAGTGGTTTATGTAGTGAAGTGCTGAGGTACATGGAGCGACTATCGTGCGTTTAAATGATGAGGAGTGAGACCAGACCTCTGTCTCTCACTCCACGTTATCAGGAGTGCATTTAGATTTTCATATTTTACTCTTACTGTGTACATATATGTGCATGGTTTTTAGTTTGGGTTACAGTTGTGCAACGCAGTGTGTTAGCCGATATCTTTTGACTCTACATCCTTGATTCACATCCGTGATGTCACTGATAACTTGTACATGTAGGGTGAACTATGCAAAATACTACTAACGTCACTTCCTGATTGATGACTAAACTGTGACTCCCTGTAACATGTTTGGTCTTTATTCTATGTTATAATAATAAAAATGCATATTATAAATGGTTATAGGAAATTTATCTAACTTAGTTTTGCCAGGGGATACTTGACAGAGGGGATGTTTACGTGGATTCATGGTTATTCATTTTAGGTTTTGTGTCAATAGATTATTGTCAATGTAGTAATCAGCCCAGATGACGACAGTCAGGACAGCATGGTGTAGTGTAGGGGCTAGACTGTATGATTCCCAGCCTAAAGCCATTGGATTCAGTTCCCCATGTCCACTGAACCCACCACTGCATCCATCATGACCCGTATCTGAAACTCACTGTCGGGCGCTTTGGAGAAAGGCATCTACTAAATGAAAATGTTTAAAGTAAATGGTAACCAGGCATATGGTACCTCAACTGGGTCAAGAATGTAAAATAAACCGTTGGCGTGCTATTCTCATCAGCTCGCAGATCAGTTCTGCAATGCCATCGGCGTGCTGCAGCAATGTGCTCCCCCCGCCTCTTTCAGCAACATACAGACGGCCATCAACAAGGAGCAGCCAGCCAACCCCACAGAAGGTACGTTATGGGGTGATGCCATGCCACCAGGTGTGAGCGTGTTTCAAAATCTGCCTCTTCCTGTGTTTGAAAGAGGTTTGCATCTCTGTGTTCATCAGTTAGCCATAATGTGGTGTGCTGTTCCAACCGCAGAATACGCCCAGCTGTTTGCGGCCCTGATCGCCCGGACAGCCAAAGATCTGGACGTGCTCATTGACTCTTTACCCAGTGAAGAGTCCACTGCTGCACTACAAGTAAGCGTGCCAGCAATATACTGCCTATACCGATTTTCACCACTAGGGGCCGCCAAATGGTTTCCTGCAGCTCTGTGGCTCAACCCAGTAACATAGGATGTGTTCAATGCAGCACAAATATTTCATGTTGTGGAATCCGGACGTTTTTAACTTCAATCCCTCATCTGCCTCCCCCTGCAGTAGTCTGTACCCCAACCTGCTCCCCCACACATCCATCACACACTGGGACGTCCGGTGGAATTAAAGCCAGAGTAATCAGGGTAGGCTTTTGTAAACATTGTGGTTAAAACTGAGGGAATGCTAGCCAATTGGGATGGAGAACCAATAAGGCGTAGCCTTGGTTTTTAATTCACACTCTGCAGCTGAATTTATTATTATAGTGAAGGCCAGTGTGAGGGTGTTTTCCTCAAATCGATATGTATTTTTCCTGCTGAAGGAAAATAAATGTGAATCGAATGTAGCGATGGATGTGGGCCAGTTATTGCAATAACACACACTAGAATGTCCTGAGGCGTCAGGTGTAACGATTCTGGGTGTGGCTCAACCATTATACAAAACCATTAGCCAAAGGCACTAGGTGAACATGGTGCTGGTCCCACCCACAAAGTCAACATGCACGGAACCTGGGGCAGATTATCATAGAAACATATTTAGATGTACAATATATCCCCCAATCTTTTTAAAGGCCAGAATGCTGCAGTCAAGATGCAAAACAAACTATTCAAACTAGATAAATACATTTTTAAACGGTGTACGATAGTGTAGTAAGGATGAACTGTGTGAAACTGATGCTAACTACCGGGACATTGTCACTGTCCGAACACATTAAAGGACTAAACTGTTTTATGCTGATGCTAAAGTGTTCCAGATGCCCAGGTTTAGTGCAGTTAAAACATAATCATTATGATACGTAATAATCGTTAGATAAATTAAACGGTAGTTTCTCCGTGGACGCCTGTAAAGGTAAAGGATTGACCCAACGGTGAGGTCTAACCAGCAGGCAGAGCTACTCTGATTTGACTCCCGGCTCAAGTGATGGACAGCGGCCATGTCTGCCCATGATTTACATATGGCTCTTGTTTCTGTGGTCGCGTGTTCACGTGGGTTGTTGTTCAGGGCGGGTGCTCTCGGCTGGTTTCCTCTTGAGATCAACAGATAATGCCCAATGTGTCATGGTGCACTCCTTTCACTGTTCACCTCGGGTAGAACTACTTTTATCTGGCTGAAGAGAGCTGGTTGGACTGTGTGGTTGACAAGAATATGAGCCTCAACCTCCTTCATACAAAGGTGTCCTTTGACAAACGCTGTGATCCTTAAATAATGCCCTTTTGTCTGTCTGCCCGATTGCATGCAGGAATAAAAATAAATAAATAAATTAGATTCTAGAGTTTCTTCATTTAGAAGAGCCTTTAACCAAATGTCCAGATGCGTGTGATTAATGATCAGGTAGGGCTTAGCCATCTTGCTCAGAAAAGTCTTACCGGTCAGGCTGCAACTCCAGTGGGCATCAAACCCTGTACCTTGGCTGGGAGGCGAACGCCCAAACCCTACAACCCAATCCCCCTGTAGTCGATAGTATATAGTCTTTAACCTGGGTTATTTTAGCTGAAAGACTCTTAACTAGCCTGTTCCCCAGACAATGTCAATATACAGGGCTGACAGAGGGAAAAGTCTTGCTCCTCACTGACCCATTTGGAGGTGGTGGTAGTGAATCGTGGTGGCGGTAATGACTCCTGGAGGAGATGGTGGTGGTAGTAACTCTGTGCTGCTGTTTTCTCCCCAGGCGGCGAGCCTCCGTCAGCTGGAGGAGGAGAACCACGAGGCGGCGGTGCGGCTGGAGGAGGTGGTGAACCGGGGGGACGGCCTCCTGGAGAAGATCCAGAGCGCGCTGGCCGACATCGCCCAGTCCCAGCTCCGCACGCGCAACGCTGCGCCCAGCCAGCCCTCGCCTGCCCAGTCCTGATGCCACTCCCAGCTCCGGCTATACTCAACCCCATCGTCTTACCTTCACCATGCCTTTCTGGAGGCCCGGAAGGCCCCCCACTCAACTTGTTTTCCACACAGGCCTCAAAAGACACTTTTGCTCTTTTTGTATATAAAATATGAACCTTAAAAGACGATTCATGTCTGTTTACTTGGTTAAAGGAATATGTGTACACACGCACACGCACGCCTACACACGCAGAGGCCTGTACGGATCTTGTGAGGCTTTACAAATGAACTGACAATAGCAGGGCCCGGATGACAGATGGCTACACAATACCACCATGGGTCTGCCAGGTCCTATTGTGGTTCTGATATCCTGTAGGGAGTTGGAGACTTGGGGATTGTGTAGCGTTCACAATGTGTCTCCATCCCGGGCAGGGACACGGATAAATCATTTGTATCGCTGTTTTTAATCTGGGACACGATCAGAAGTCGTGTTTCTTGCCAGTCTGACCCAATGTTTTGAATAACAAACTTTCCATGGCCGCCTCCTCAGTTAAGGTTTGAGTTTCTCTCGGTTTGTATGAATGTGGCGACTGTCCGGTGGGGAGAGTTGTTTTTTCTTCCACAAACTCGTACCACCCTCCCGCCCCACTTCCTGTTAACGCAGAGAGGAATGTTTAGCAGCAGCTAGGAGGTGGCGGCTATGGGATTCTCGTTGGCGTTTCAGGGCCTGGTGCGCAGAGTTCTGGTTAACACCCTCCCTGCAGTGAGGTTAGGGCGTCGGCGGCGACGCCTCGCTCTGCTCGTTTTTGAGAGATGCTAAGGGGAAATATAACAGGGAGAGAAACGTCCCGTTAAATTAAGTCAAATCTTTAAGCCGAAAGGGCCCAGAAAGAAAAGAAAAGCAAGTATCGCTGAACGCTAACGGTGAATCATGAGGTTTAGCTGCGTTGTGATATGTTATGACACGTGCATGAAGGAAACGTTGGTGTGTTAATATGAAACACTTTATCGCCCTCCTTAGCTAGGAAACTCCTTGAGGTGCTGCAGGTGAGGTCGGACTACAGGTGAGATCCAGGTGTCCCAATTGGTTGGAACCTGATCCAACCACAACTCTCGTTTTTAATGTGTAAATAGATGTCCCCTTTTTGTATGCGTATCATGTGAAGATGTATTTGTGCAGGTTTTGTTTAATGCTGTCTTTGTGTGCTTGTGAGTAACTGGTTTAAAGAGTTGACACAGAATGTTGCACAACTGCCTTACAACCTGCATACCACTACACAATGTTTTTTTTTTTTTTTTCAAATAAAGTAAAAGTATTTGAGCTGGATTCTGAATTTTCCAAAATCATTTGGTCGGTGTGACATTCGATTAGATTTGCTTTATTTTTGGATTGGGTTGTAATTTTGCGTCATAATTAGTGAAAATGTTTAGGAAAACACTGATGACGGTGTGGTCCACAGTCATTACTGTGAACCTCAGTTATTTTTGTTTTTCTGCAGCCACGACTCTCAAGCCAGGGGCCCGAGAGCTCAGTCTAAATATAGCAGCTGTGTCACACTCGCCGGGCCCTACTGATGTGACTAATATAAAAACGCTCCTGTCTGGCCGACACGCCCACAACGCCTTCGTAGAGAGGAGGCCACGCCCACCCGGCCGGGAACGAGAGGACGTCACAGCGCCAACAGAGGAGCCATTGTAATGGTCCCCCCAAAATAATATTTTAATATTATTCCCGATTAAATAAAAAATTATTCACTCTCCTATGCCCATGGCTTTCGCCTGTATTATTTTAGCGAAGACTATATAATGAGATATTAATATTTTTACTTTTTTTCTTTCCTTATTTGTGTAGAGGGAATCTAGACATTTTACATGTTTCTGACCGAAGAACAACTGACCCTTCCAGTTTAATAAAACGCTTATAAATAAAATGCGGTGTTACATTTTTTTTAACCCCGAGCAAATTCATCAATGAGATCAGGTTTCCGGAAAAGTACAAAATGCCACATGTATACGTCCTAAATACACACTTAAACGCAATAAAACAGCGTCAGAGTTGTTCTGTGAAGCTGGTATTCGAGAAGACCAGACACAGCCGGAGTCGCAGAGTAGGCGTCTCCAAACGCAAAGGGCGATCTGAGCCCTCATTGGATATCGGACAGGATTTATCCTTCCTCAACTCCCATCCTGATTGGCCGACGGTAGCGTCGCTTTCCTTGTTCTCTCCCCTCATTGGCGCCGCACGGTGTCAATCAAATGTACGCTCTTGCGTGGCAGGAGCGTCTGCCGAGCGCATCCATTCCCAGGAAGCAGCAGCAGCGGCGCTCGTTTTATTCTAGAGAGGGGAAGCCTCGTATTTCGAGGTCAGGGTATTTCCAAAGGAGGTCAAAAGAGATTACTACATCGTTTTAGGGCAGCTTGCTGTCACTGACAATAAGCTATGTCTAGTCGTCGTTTTCCTAACTAACATGGACTATTTTACTGGGCAGTGGCGCGGTGGGCTTTAGCCGCTGACTGGACCTCTTCCTCGGGACACAATTGCCTCAAATCGGTCAGATTCACATTTTTTTTTCCACTAAAAAGGTGGGCTGGCTGCCAGCCAATCGGGGACCCTGGAGCCGGACACGGAGGTAGGACATGTCCCCACAGCGTTGT
>OMLJ01051188.1:0-15379 GCA_900302595.1 Gadiculus argenteus | reverse complement strand
CCACTTGGCATTGTTGAGCTTCTGCTGGCGCCGCATCTCCTCCGCCTTCTTGGCCTTCTCTGCGTTCTGCTCCTCCACCAGCACCTTGTGGGCCTGCACGCGGCGGTCCCGTTTGCGCACGTAGGCCACCAGCTGACGCACCAGCTCGTTGCGCTCCTTGCGGTTCTTCTCGCGCACCTTCTTGTTCTCCTTCTCCATGGCGCGCTTCTCCCAGCGGTTGGACGCCTGCCGCGTGTCGTAGTCCTCCTTCCAGGCGAAGTTCTTGCGCGTGCAGAAGCTCTGCCAGTAGCCGTAGAACAGGTGCACCACCTAGTGGACGGATGGGGGAATAGATGTTAAGGCGGGAAATGTTTTTACACTCAATGGTCTCGTTAGGACAGGTCTTGCATTATGTTATACACACACGGTTCTGGTTCTGACGTTTAGTTTTGATCGTTGGAGTATGCATGTTTTACTGTATTAAGATTACGGTATAGAATTGTTGGCTAATGAAATGCTAGATGTGGAGTAAAAAGAGGTTGAACTGTGAATTAGGTATTTCCTTGCAAACTACTAATGATGTTAGTTTTGATGTGCTTACGCTTATGCTATGAGATCCGAGTACAGAAATGTTATGAAACGATTGAATATGAGGACATTGAATATCTAAGATGTAATGAATTTGGTCTTTGCGCACATAAACTTCAGAATTCTTGGTTGTTTTAAGTAGTGATCGACTGATATATCAGCCGGCTGATATTTGGGTTTTTTACGTGTATCGTATCGGCCGATTTATGTTAAAAAAACCAAACCAAAACAGTTCAATAAATGTTCCTTTTTTAGACTTGAGACTTGTAACATTTGTTATCATCGTAGTGTCCTTTTTATGATGGAGGGAGCAAAAGCAGTATCGGCTCAATATTGGCTCAATAAAATCGGTATTGATCGGAGACCGGAAGATTGATGAAAAAAAAAATTGGTATTGTATCAGCCCTAAAAAATCCATATCGTCGATCCCTAGTTTTAAGAGTGGCCTATCTTTATTATTTCACAAATGTATGCTAGTTAAAGGCTCTGATGTAATAACGTCTCTGAGCATTGGGCCGTCCTGATGGCTAACCCTAACCCGATGACTCACCGTATCGTAGTCACTCAGGGAGTCTCCGAAGAAGGGGAAGCTTTCCTCGTCATCCTCGTCTTCCTCCTTGCTGTGCTCCATCTCCTCGTTGACGATGGACTCAAACACACCGCGGTACACAGTGTAGAAACTCTGGGGACAGTGAAGAAGATAAAGAAACGGGAGGGGGATAACACACATCAGCTAGGTGACCTGTTACAGTATATTGAACATTCCTGCAATAACTTCACACAATAGTTTTAGTAATGCTGCTACTAAAGAAAAACTGATTTGGAAATAAGTATTTTTCTTTAGTCTCTCTCAAAGGGCTTAACAATATAGATCTTTAAATATAGATTTATTCAATATCCAAAAACAGCACCGTACCTGGAAAAGAATAGACTTATGCTGCACCCTGTTGGCAATAAACTGGAAGAGCAGTCAACTAGAGCCAAGCCCCCAATTCAAAATACAGTATGTATGCAATGAATCCAATATATTATCAATATAGAAAAAAATGTGAGTATAACTTCAAATGAAAGGAAAGGAAGCCTATAGCTCATGCATAAACCCCTATGTTGGTGGTAGGGACGAGTACACACAGTCACATGTTTTAATGTTGCATGAGCATCACAGGGCATTAACAGCCGACCCACCTTCTCATCGTCCCCGAAGCCGGAGTAGCAGGTGACGGTGAAGAACCGCAGCAGGTCTACGCTGTCGTCCCGGTACTCCCCGCTCACCCCTCCCTTCAGCAGGGCCTCCCTGTGGTTATCATACCTGCCATGGAAATAGGGCAAAGACGTATTGTTAAGAGCTCTTCATTCTGTACTTTAAGTATCCTATTAATAGTAGCTTTTACCCACTTATGTGGGTAGTTGTGTACCCAGAGAGTAGGTAACCCCTACCTCACTGTTTCCAATGTGATCACTCGAGTCCCAAGAGTATAGTATATGGGTAACATCATGTGCAGCTATAATAAGTACACACATTGATAATGTGGAGTTTGTGTAAAACATGTACCAAGCTCTTTCTTGAGGGTCACTCAGGACATCATAGGCTGCCTGAATGAGCTTGAAGTGCTCTGATGCTTCCTCAGCATTGTCCAAGTTCTTGTCTGTTCAACGAGAAAGGGGATCATGATCAGAGTTCATAACCACAATACAAAACTGTAAATGTACGTGATCACAAAATTGACGGATCATTATACAATCCGAGTGCGCACAATGATCCGTGTTGACGAAAAGCTCGATCACACTCAGAAGAGCATCTGAGCTGATCCTGGTCTGATAGAGTTCCTGTCGCCGGGTATAGACTCACCAGGATGCCACTGCAATGCCAGTCTGCGATAGGCTTTCTTGAGATCGTCGTCTCCCGCATCCCGTTTCACCCCCAGGATTTCATAGTGGCACTTCATAGTGAATATGATCCAAATCCGTCAGAAATACTGAAGAACGGTCGATCACGTCGCCCAGACCGAAGACAGCGTATGGTGGCTAGGCTACTAGCTAGCTCTTCTACATTGACATAGCCCGCTAAATGAAGTATCGTTCAGGTTACACTCTTATATAACATAACTCAAGTTACTTTAAACGTGCCATTACAATGTCTTGATCAAATGCCTAACAATAGAAAGTGGCAATACACCTTTCCGAAACGAGACATATAAAGTCATGTATGTTTTGAACTGATCTCGAAGCGGCATCCACACGCACTCTGGTGATGACGTAACGAGGCCGGCGAGCAGCAACGTGCAACACATTCTCGCGATAGTTTATCGTTTCCACATGGCGTGCCTGGCACGCTGTGAGGGATATTTTTTCGTAGGATAAGTCTGGGATTCTCGCCTCTGATTGGTTAGAATGGCTCTTCTCCGGTTAGTTAGGGTTAGGGCAAAGTCCTGGTTAGGGTCAGGGTTTGGACAACCCTAACCCAAACCCAAACCATAATCCCAACCCTAGCTGATTAGTCCAAGCTGTTTGCGGGAGTTTATGGTTATGGTTAGGGTTTGGGTAAGGGTTAACCCTAATCATAACCACCCTAACCTCCCACAACCAGCTAGGACTAATCGAAACCAATCAGAGGGGAGAATCCCAGACTTATCCTACGAAAAAAAAATCTCGCACACCGTGAAGCGCGACACCCCTCCTGTACACTAGGAGGCGTCTTCCTCTTCTCCGTCTTCGTCGTCTTCTTCGTATCTTATCCACATTTTTCACGTGGGTTTCCCCTGTGCTAGCTCTAGCCCGTGTTGTCGCTCACATTTACAAACATGCCAAACAAGAGAAAACGTCGAGGGAATGGCCCGGCGGAGAAAAGGGCGAAACAGGCCAGAATGATGGAAGATGAGGACGGCGACGCTGTAGCTTCAACGGTGCAACAGGAGATCGTGGTCCCGGCACCCGTTTCTATGGTAAGTTGGCTTGATTTGAACAGTGTTGGCCAAGTCACAAGCCTATGCAGCTAGATTAGAATAAACCCAATCTAATATTTAATAAAACGTTATTTTTGCGTTATCAGGGCAAATGGAAAAACAAAGAAAGAGTCTTAATTTTCTCCTCAAGAGGCGTCAACTTCCGAACGAGGCATCTGATGAACGATTTGAAGACCATGATGCCTCACTCCAAAGCAGGTTGGGGTCCTGTGTGGCATTTGCCTCTAGACACTTAAAATGAAGTGTTGTCACAGTACATCATCTTATCTGTAGATGACATACAGTAGCTAAGCATCAGCCACTTGACTTATGTGTGTTCTCTTCAGATACAAAAATGGACAGAAAGGACAAACTCTTCGTCATAAATGAGGTGGGTCTGCTTGACTTGACTCCTTGGCATGTTAAAGAGCAGATGTCATGATTTGAGTCATCCAACTGTTTGCTAAATGTTCCCACAGGTGTGTGAAATAAAAAACTGCAACAAATGTCTGTATTTTGAGGCAAAGAAGAAGCAGGATCTTTACATGTGGTAAGTATCTCCCATTTCCTTTATTATGCTCGTTTGTCTACATGGTTTTGTTGGATTGATTAAAATTCACATTCTTCGTCTTCACAGGATGTCAAACACTCCCCAAGGACCGTCTGTTAAGTTTCTTGTACAAAATAGTGAGTATTTATACTGTATTACATGCATGTTAATGTGTCTGAAGCTTAATTTCAAAGTAAAGGTTACATCATTGAAGGGTTTGAATTTCTATTAACCGTCTCATCCGTTACACAGTACACACACTGGCTGAACTGAAAATGACGGGAAACTGCCTCAAAGGGTCCAGGCCACTGCTGTCCTTTGATCCTGTAAGTATGTTTGCTTAAAGATGAAAGCTTACTTAGTTCTATATTTTAATCCATCTACTAGTTTACTTACTTACTTACTTACTTTTTAGGACATTTAGCAGATGCTTTTTATTTTTTCAACAAAGATGACTAGGATAAGATGCTGCACAATGCCAAGTACAATTTCTTTTTTTGTGCCATGATCATAACATAAGTGTGTAAGAGGTTTTTTTTTAGGAGAGTTAGGGCTCACACTGCCACCGTCAGCCTCAGTCAGTCGACGGATCTCAATGACTTTGCATGGGGAGTGACGGACGGACCCACAATGCATTTCACGATTGCCCCATGCAAAGTCAATGAGATCTGTCGGATAATAGGGGAGAAGGGGCGGTGGGGGGTAAAGGGAGATGCTATGCAGATTCCACTTGAGTCATTGTGCTGATGCTTTCATCAGAAAATATTTAAATTTGGACATAATGTCATTAAGAAGCAGGTTGGGAATGTGATCTACAGTTAGTAACAACTAATGCAGTCATTGGGGATGGAATCCAGGAATGATCTGTTGGGATCAGAAGACCCGACCGTAGCTAATATATGGTCAGGATAAATATTGATATATGTACTCGTGTCCTTGGTGCAGTAGATTCAGTCATTCTTGTGAGTAACTTTTAGTTCCACTTTTTTGGAATGCTTTGCTGAATAGTGAATGGTATCTCCTTTTGATTCACAGGCATTCGACAAAGAACCTCACCTGGCTTTACTGAAGGAGTTGTTCACCCAGGTAGGTTTACTATTACGTTACTTGTTGTCAGTGGACAACTCTATTACCTGCAGTGAATCTGGCTGAACCATAAAAAAAACAATGTTTTCTGTTTTAGACATTTGCCACACCACACTATCACCCCAAAAGTCAACCGTTTGTGGACCATGTCTTCACATTTAGCATCGCAGACAACCGGATCTGGTTCAGGAACTACCAGGTGAGACTACATTGCTCTATTTAAAAGAGACTTCTCATGCATAACATCAATACTTGCATTACCACAAGTCATTACATGATCTTACATTTATTTTTGTGGTGATGGGAAGTGTAGTGAATACTAATGGGGTGTTTGGCTCTCAGCAGAAAGGGACAGTTTGATCCCCAATGTCCAGTCTACCTGTAGGCACCCTTCCTCAAATGCCTCACTCCTCCCTAAAGGACATGTATATCTATCATTGCTCTGTGCTCTAGATTATTGAAGAGGACGGCTCTCTGGTGGAGATCGGGCCTCGCTTCGTTCTCAACATCATCAAGATCTTCCAGGGGAGCTTCGGGGGTCCAACCCTCTATGAGAATTCCCACTTCAAGTCTCCCAACATGGTAAGGTTCTCAGCTAGTAACAAGCACCTTGAAATACCCATTTTGGAAAACTTACAACAAATAATTGACATTGTTGTAAACGTGACAAAACAAATGTTAGTGTTTTTAAATGTGGAATCATATTGTAAATTTTGTACAATTTCACGGCAAAGTTTACTCCAAACCGACATCATGTTGTAAACGTAAACATCCGGTCATACATTGCGTACATCTTTACAACGTGGTGTCAAGCTACAACAAAGATCCACGTGGTTGTAAACCTGACGCCCTGATGGAAAGTCGTCGGCTCTGTAACGTTGTGCCGGGAGTCTGCAAACGATTTTGCTCAACGTGCGAACTGTTCTCCCTCTTACCCCGCAGCACCGGCGTGAGCTGAGACAGGCCAGCACGTCAAAGCTGCGCGAGAAGCAGATGCTGAAGGAGATCCAGAAGATGAAGCGGTTCGAGAACAAGGAGGTGGCCACCAAGGACGTGACGGAGGACGTGTTTGACACGCCGGGGCAGGAGAAGCCCGTCGACATTCAGGAGGAGGACCCGGGCCAGGACCCCAAGAAGAGGAAGCCCAAGCCCTTCAAGAGGAGACGCATGCAGATGAGAAGCTAGGACTGGAGGAGAGGCGCCCCTGCTGGACGGGCGGGGGGGGGGCGTGACAGAGCAGGGTTTGAACTGTTAAAAGATTCAGAAGTATTGTTGTGTTGCAATTTTTATTGCTCTGTTTCAGTGCGATAAAGGGGATTTTGTTATCCCAACTGGGGACTTCAAATGTGTTTTTATTTGGTTCTTGTATGTCACTATTATGTACACCAACTGTATGTAATCCAACTTCCGAAAATGTCTGTAAGGACAAAGCCTTATAAAACAGATTTTATTTTATCTGGAACCTTTTTCTGTAATAAATAAATCCTGCATAATTTTACAAATTCCAAATGTTTTGATACACCTTCATTCTTTTGAAGTTGTTTTTGGTTTAATATATATAGACCAGGGAAAAACAAGATGCTTTGGTAGGAGGAAATGGGGGCCCCTGTAATTGCTAGTGAAGTTATTTTCACTTTGAGAAAAATGGTAGCTATGTTAAGTTGTGACTTTGTCCAATACTACCACCTGGTGTGCTGTCCCTAGACCAGAGGGTAATTAAAATCATTGGAATGGCTAATTGGGGGCTAGCATAACCAAACTTGGTACCTTGAGTTAAGATACTGTCCCAATCACTTGCACCAATTTGCAGGCCTCTGCATTGAATGCTCTACCGCCACCACTAGTTAAATATTTGACATGCATTTATGCTTGTAAATTCTTTGAAGTGCATGCTGCTTACTTTGCTTACAACTCTGTGCTGCATAACGTCACAATCATACATTTGTGTGCCACTGCATTGAACGCTCTAGCGCCACCATTAGTTTAATATTGGACATGCTTATTTGCTTTAAAGTGCGTACAGCTTACAATGCTTACAGCTCTTTGCTGCATACCTTTTCAGACCACTGTACTGACCACTCACACTCATTTACGGACCTCTAAACCCAGCCGTCTAGCGTCACCAAGGCGCTAGACCCCCTCATTGCTGCTTGCAGCTATATTTACACTTTAGCTAGTTGTAAAATATCAGTCATTTTAATACACAAGTCGCTCTATAGAAAAATACAAATCTAGTAGAAATATGAAATAACCAAGACAATAAGAGCTTAGTTTTATTAGTAAAAGTTGAATTGCCTGCAATACTGAAATGTTTTAACAAAACTTCCTAATTGGTCAATGGTCTAAATGTAACATATGCACAAGCATATTTCCATGTAACATGTATGCACAAAGAAAGCATTCACTCACAGAGCCAATATGCCAACATTTGTGAACATGGGTTGACAATTGCAACATTATTTTGCACTTCACTGGCCCAGAGGCCATACTCTCCCAATGACGTTGGTTGTAGAATAAACCTAGGGCCTTCTTTGCCTTGCTGTAACCTGTGCTTCATTGGGGAAACCTCCCGTAGTGCTTAACCCAAACTATCTTGTTCTGAAAGTGATTGCTGGGGGCATATAAACCCCTTCCATCAGTCCTCCCCCACTTCCTCATCTGGACAGCAGTAGTACTCCACAAAGCATATCTGTCCGTCGTCGTTCCTGACCAGGTACTGCAGGGAGAGGAAGCCTCTGCTGTCTGTCCTCACAGAGACCTTGCAGGACAAGGCCAGGGCCTTGGTGGAGGGCTTCAGCAGGGACATCTTATACCTGTGCGTCCGTCGACAGTGAAGGATAGCAGAGAATGTATTAGATACTTTTGTTGTACAGCGACATGACACAGGGAGCTGTCGGGTTAAAGGAGCAACTTTGCATTTGGTGATGGTGATACCAAAAAAAGTGTATTTTTGGTATATAACGTGATTCACCTGTTAATCTGTGTCTTGGTGCACTGAAAGAGCTCCATCATGTCAGAGTCTTTGGGATAGTCGTAGTGGGCGTTTCCAGAGTTCCCAAACGTGGACAACCTGGAAAAAAAAAAATCTTATTTGCATCTAAGTTGAATTGACTTTAATAATTTTCTAATACTTTTCTTTAGTTTCTTAATTCTAATGGCAATTCTATTTCCCAATTTTGAACAACTGATCAGTCTAAAATTCACATCCCTTCCATATGTTTTATTAATCAGTAAAAGTAAAATTTCAGTCATTTGGTTATGATACTCTTGCCAAGGTAATGATCAATCTAAAGGAAAATCGACATGCTAGAAATATATACAATTGCAATACACGTGTAAGGACTGAACTGTGGGATATGGAAGAAAAAACATAGACAATGTCCGACCTGAAGTAAGGCTGGTTGGGGGACATGGTGATCTGTAGCACCTCACTGGTCATATCCAGCTCAGAGAAGGCCTCCTTTAGGCTCTCCGACTGGAGGATAACCTTTTATAGGAGGAAAAATAAATGAACAGCATCTTTAATGTAAAAATGAGTGACATTTGAGTGTACCCTCTACATACAAAAAAATCATAAAGGTCTACCTTGTTTGTGACATTGCTGCTGCAGAAGTCAAAATCAATGGGCTCCTCCGGTTCCTGTGTGTTGATCTTGCAGACAGTCACCACCCCACCTTCTTCCAGGAACAGGGTGAGCGGGTAGCCATAGCCCATGTAACACATCCGCAGTGCTGTGCTAACTCCTGTCCACACGATGTGGGGACAGGGAATGGAAATTATAAAGAAAGAGAGAAGCCATTACTAGAGCGTAGCTATTCAGAGTGGACTGGGTTTTAAAATGCATTCAGTACAGCAATAACAATCATTTTTTCGCACAAAAGCAGAGTCCATTAACCATTAATACAGATGGATAAAATGTATTTTTTATCAGATAGAATCAGCAGTCATCATCAGTCATCAGTGTAATATACAGTGTAATATACCTGGCACAGTGCTCCCTCCAAATATTGTGAGGCAATCCAACAGAACTGTCAGATTGACCTGAAACCCTACAGAGTCTTCCTTAATGGTAAACTCTTGAAAGATATCAGCCTGGAAAAAGAAAGAACATTATTTTCAAGATTATATCCTGATGGTGGCAGACACAATTACAACAAAGTTATTTTGCTTAAAGACTATATAAAAACAATGACTTAGTTAACAGTGTTACATTTAATTAATTCTGATTGAACTACACAAACCTGGATAAAAGCGTTGGCTTGTAGACATTTAGAGTCTTCTACGGTGACCTTAAGCCCGTTAGGAGTGGCACTGAAAATGGCATGGTCTTTGAAGGTGATCGCTTTCAATATGTTGGAGATGTTCCGCGCATTATCCAAACTAGCCACCAGAATGTATTGGTCCTCGTCCGTCTGGGACTGCGTTGACAGGGGCATTACGACACTGCAATAAACACAACTGTGATTACTGTTCATGATGTTAAAATACATTTGCCGATTTCAAGGCGGCTTGTAAAAACGGGATAACATCAATCAGAGGACATTCATTCCCAGTATGTGACATTTGGTCCACGGTCGTTTTATAACGCACAGACCGATCAACATATCAACATGTTGTTGATGTGAGCATCCACGCCACTTGTTATGTGTGTGTGCTAATAAGATAACCAGCTGAGCTTAGCGTCACCGTAACATAACACCAATTTAATATTTACAAAATAGTTGCGAATAGACGTCAATGTATGTGTCTTGTTCACCGCAAAGCTTACTTTATACTTGCTGTGGTTTGGGTAATTTGAAGAAACGCGCCTTGTGTGTTTTCACTCAACTTCCGTGTTTGTTTGTTTTTAAGTGCGGAAGTCCTCGTTCACGCATGCGTCGATTTATTCTAGAAACACACGTCGCAGCATCCGATGCTACATCCATGATCCGTGGCGGAGACGACGAATTGTCTAATTTAAACTGCGGGACAGTGCTTAACATTGGCGCTTGGCTCTCGAAAAGGTGAGAAGCCTAGCTGAGGACTCGACCCGTGTGGACATTCATGAACATTACAGCGCTGATCACGCTCAGCGGGGGTGTACACTCGAGCTAGCTGTTAGCTCTGTTAGCCTCGCAGTAGATTAGTTCAATGAACGCGTCGAGCAGACCCTGGTGGGTCGTGACATCAAACGGGAATACTGTCGAACGATAGACGAATGGTACATTGTATTGCCTTAATGTGTGGGGATGTGTATATGCTTCACATGGTGAGGCATATGTTATATCTATGTGTAGATCCCATGGCTAGAGCGATGGTAAACACCCCATCAGGCCAGTAGGAAACAGGAGAGGAAGCATGCTCCTTCTGGGATGGCGACTGGCGTACTGTTGGATGGCGACTGACATACAAATTGAATGAAGTCTAAAGCCTTAAATCGAATTCATCAAGTCCAACATGATGATAACCAATTTTGATGAAGTGAAAGAGGGGGAGGGGGGTTGTTTATTGTTAAGTGAACACAACTGATCCACATAAGGTCGTTATGTGATCATGTGAATCATGGTACAATAGAAGAAGGCTGGCCTGTGCCCTATTTCAAGCAGTTGCATGTATGTGAATTCAGAATTCAGGGAATGGCTGAATTGTAGGTTCATGATCACTGTATTCTTAAAAAATGTCCTCCTAGTATTTACCATACCCACTTTAAGGGTAGGTAAAATAGGGTAGGCAACTTGAAGAAACCAGCAAGAGTAAGATCGATTTAGAAAGTATCCAGCCTTTCCATGTGATGTAGTGCAAATTAAATTAACTGACTTGGGTAAGTTGCATTGGAGGGTGACCTGCCCTGAATCAGAATAAGGGTGGGAATGCCTTTCACAATCTAATTTACCCTGGCTGGTTTATGCAGTTTACCTCCACTACCTTTAACATTGTAACATATCCTGTGACATTCCTAGTATTTGGGCCGGTAAGTTGTGTAGAAAACAGGCAGGCCGGGTAAGACTGGTTTCTTCTAATAAGGGGAGGAGCAATCTGTGATCTGTCAGAGTAAATATTTGCAATTGATGTTGCATTTGGGAAATGTCCCTCACTCAAATAAACAGATAACTTTGCAAATACATTTATATACAAACAAAAATATCCAGGGTTTGTTGCTAAATCTATGTAATCACCACTCCTTTATGACAACCTAAAAAGTGTAAGTGAATTTGAATTTGAACGCTGACATAATAAATATTTTATTTGGGCTGAGAGTTCCAAGTATGAGCGTGATAATGAGTGATGTATGAGAAGCTCAACTCTCAGACCTGGACATAAACATCAATCACTGCCAAGACATAGCTCCATACATCCACACATACCTTATACGCCATCAGGAAACGGGCACGTTGACGCCACAAAAAGAATGCAACGTCGGGCAGAGTGGAATATCCAAAACTGGCTGGTGGAAAGTGTCTAAAACCGGATTTGCACTAGTTTTTCTAATTCTGTCCTGTTGTAGTAACAGTTACCAAATGCATTGCATCGATAACTGTTGAAGATAAGAAGTATTACCACGTTGTTAGTTACCAGTGTTTGATACTAAATCGATATAACCCCCACTCCTTTCTGCCCGCCTTAACGCTCTCCTCATTTACAGGATTTTCTACGACTGGATCCTAACCTTCATCAAAGCCATGGTGTGCATCCCCTGCATTGTGATCCCCGTCCTCCTGTGGGTCTACAAGAGGTTCATCGAGCCCATCATCTACCCCTTCATATCCCCTTTCATCAACAAGTTCTGGCCCAAGAAGGCAGTACAGGAGCCGGCCCTAGACAACGCCAAGAATGCAGACACGAGCAATGGAACCAGCACGGTAAATCCCGACCCTGATAGAAATCGACAGCATCAGGAGCTACTGGTCATTGATTAGTTGTCGGTGGTTATAAGCACTGTGATTGTTGTACACTCCTGTAGATTATTTTATTTGTAAAGGTACCTTGAACCTTGACTCATGTATTCATCTATGGTTTTCCATGTTTTCCTAAAATGCATAATCCACAGTTCCTCAAATTTTGCAGGGCAACTTCAGGTTAATCTAGTCTTGCTCTTGCTACCTTCTTAATCTTGTTTTTTTAATATGCATATTATTTTTCTATATTGCTTTAATGTACACTTGTGTTGAAACATAATAAAGCAATACAAACTTTAGGTTAATTTTATTTTCTGCATATTGAGTAGAGCAACAGAAACGATTCCCCCTGGATTAATGACGCTATTTGATTCAACCTGTGGCAGCCATTTTGAGTAATGTGGGTTTTTCATGTGTTTCAGCCTCAGAGTAATGGTGAAGCCACAGCCAACGGGACCGCTACAGTAGCAGACAAGAAGACGGATTGACAGCTGCATGATGTTAAAAAAATATTAACTTTTTTTGTAAATAACTAATTCCTAATGCAGAAGACTTATTAACTTATTAAAGCGACCTTCATTATCATAGATCTAGTAGTAATATTTGAAAAATAATTGTCTTGTGATTATTTTAACTCTTCTCTTCGTGTTAATACATTTTTAGATAGGCCTATTGATTGTTCCTACATTCATGAAGTGATATTTTAAGTTATTCGTCATTCCATAAACCGTCAGGTCATTTTTATCAATCAGCTTCAGACGTGTGTCCACAAATAAAACGGCTTTCTATGAAAAATATCCAAATAAAGTTTCTTTATGCACAAGTTGGTCTCAATACCTTCACTTTTTAGACTGTATAATTTCTGTATAATATTTTTTTTGTATATTAAATAAAAATTATATTTGATCCTTCATTGTTTCTATTGTGATGCATTGAACACTGGATATCGTCGTTTTTACTCAAATTATGGTAACCGAATTAGAAAAAATTGCCGAGATTAATTGTTACAAGATATATAGTACACAGTAAGGACGGGTTAAAAATGTGTACAATAATTTAAAAGTCACTAAGTGGGAATGGGGTAGCCGGTTATTAGATTATTGCCACAGAATGTATGTTCCGATCTACTACTATATTTCTATCCGTGACGTCACTGACGTAAAGCCCTGCGTGCTCATGACGCAAGGGGTGGCGACGTGGAAATATGGTGGAGAGGAGTAACCAAAGCAAAGTTCGCCGTCTCATATTGCCCCGAATCGATTATCATTCTACAATATTTACAGGTAAATAGCATATCGATCGGTCATTGATCGCCGCCCGCAGGCTCGTGATACGTTAGAGGGACTGAAGAAACCTCAGGCTGCCACGACAACACCAAGAAGACACATATGACAGGTAAACTGAGCTGTCAGCTGATCGCAGTGGCGGACTGGCTGCTGCTGAACACCGAGATCACACCACTGAAGTTAACCTGGTTGACTTGCTGATATCACACCACTGAAGTTAACCTGGTTGACTTTGGTGGCACGTTGGCTGCATCACTTGAAACTGCAGTCTATGATTGAAGCCTCTTTTCCTGAGAGCATGGGTGTTTTGAACGCACCACCCGGCTGAGGAAACGCTCCCTGTGCGCATTTGTATTAGAAGCATCATCAGCAATGGCTCTCAAATGTATGCATATTCATAAACGACTTGATTTAATACGTGATCCGTGTGGGGAGGCGCAGGGTTTGCCATGGTAAACGCCAGTAAACTAAATGAACAGTGTTGATGATTTTAGGGGGGAAACAAGACAAGCTTGGATATAAAAAACGAACATGGCTATTCTACTTGCTGGGTGCATACCAAACCAAAGTGTAGTATTTAGTCAGTATGAAGCCCTCACTGGAATAGGTGTAACCCCACTTCAGTGTCGGTCTATCACCTGTCTTTGCTGATCTATATGCAAAAGGCGGTGGCGTTGTGGTGTTTCAGCAGGGTCTACATCCTGCTTGCTATCTCAAACCTCACCCATGAATGAAACCTCTCTTTTGTGGTGAAGGTCCAATGAGCAATACATACTCTCACTCAACCCACTAGGGCTCCAGCAAGCCCCTTTCTCATACCTTGATGGACATTCCGACGCCCCCCATCATAGCAGAAGCAATCACTTAACGATCAATATCTGCCCAGTAGGTATTGTGGACTCCTTCTGGCATCATGATTACACAGTAGGGCAAACACAGACAGTTGGTAAACATTTCACATGACAACAAAACTGCTGTCGTTCAATTGTATTAAATTAAATTAAATACAATTATTATATAGTACTTATATAATTATGCAATTATATTATATTATGCAATTATTTAATAAAACCGCTTCTACTAATAGTGCCATACTTCAATATTGATGTGGTTTTAAATGTTGCTTAATGACTGCTGTTATACTGCGTTAACGTTGTGACAATGCTTAAATTACTTCATGCTTAATTACAATGCATATTACTTCAAGACTTCACCGTGGCTCAGGAAAATCCTACAGAGAGAAATAAGAAAACCTTGGTGTATTAGTACAGTATTATTACTACTAGTATAAAGTGTATTACAGAGTAGGTGCTGTAATACACAACCCCCCCTGTACTTTGTGCAGTACTGGACCATCCAATGTGTACTCTTCGCGAGGCCTCCTTTAGGCAAGAGGCACACAGTGGTCCAACATCCATGTCCCTCCTTGTACTGTCGGTAGACTGGCTGAATCTCCTGCCATGTGGTAATCTTATCCCATTCTCTCTTGCCTAGTGTGCGGGAGAGATTCAGAGCTCCATCAATGTTGTTCAAAATGTCAGCCTTTTGAAAATGGTTGCAGTAAGTGAGGTAATCCGAGTTGGCGATTTACTAATTAAAAAATAACTTTTAAATTAGAAATGGGCGTTCAGAATGTTGTCTTTTTACCTGGCAAAGGGTCAAATCTGTCCGCCTTTGGCTGGTGGCAGGTGTTAATCTTGAACCTTGGATGACCTTTCAGGGTTTCATATCATTGGGCGAACAGTATAGTTCTGATATTTGTATGTACCAAAGCCTGGGTAGTTGACTTACTCTCACTGGTCTACTATCCATGCTCTGATAGATAAAACGAGGACTCATGATTAGTGTTCTGAGCGACATCGGTGTTTGTCCTACTTAAGGTCTATTGCCCAGCGTTCTTAATGGTGCTAATAATGCACCATGCTAATAATGTGTCAGCTGGCTCTTGTAAGTGTAACAGAGGAAGAAGGGAATGTTACGGCCAGTGTACTGTACAGTAGAGAATAGGGAGAGACCCAATTCTTCTTGTCAGCCCATTCTGTTAAATATAGGCTAACGACCCACTTCTGATCC
>OMLJ01051185.1:0-10966 GCA_900302595.1 Gadiculus argenteus | reverse complement strand
ATTCTTCCTTTTTAAACACTACTACTGATATTGCAACGCGGTATCACTCCATATCGTGCTCATGCGCACAAACGTTATTCATCTATGAATCGTGTCCCAGAGCACGATTTAATGACTTTTTTCATGCTACACACAACAAAATGTAAATTAATGCATTTAGGATTAGGGTTAGGGTTAGGATTAGGGTTCGGGTTTAGGATTAGGATTAGGGTTAGGGTTATGGTTTAGGGGTAGGGTTAGGGTTAGAGTTACGTCGGAGAAACGCTCCCGTTCAAAATGCATCGCTTTACATTGCGTTCTGTGCAGCACGAAAAAGGCTGAGAAGCGCTCCCATTCATTTACATTTCATTCTGTGTAGCGCGCAAAAAGTCAGACTATCGTGCTCTGGGACACAATTCAATAGATTAATAACGTTTGTGCGCATGAGCATGATATGGTGTGAAACTGGGCTGCGAGATCTTACCAAGTGTGGCTTCAGAAAGTTGTTTATGTGTTAGTTGTACATTATTATCTGATCGATTCGTATTCACTGTACAAAAAACTAATGTTGATATTTTAGTTTCAAAATGGGAAGATCATACGTCAATGTAACATTGTCATCTTGTGAAAGTATATTTCATAGAAAGAGTACTTTAACGGTGCGTTTCCACCGCAGGGTACGGGTCGGTTCAGTCCGCTAAGGTGTGGTACGGGTCGCGTTTCCACTGCCAAAAAGTTGGCGTGACCCGGACTGTGCATTTCAATGGGAGATTTTTTCAGTGATGTGTCTCCTCCTTTATAGTGTCTCTGGCCGTACTCTCTCGCAGTACTCTTCCGTTGGGGTACTGAGACCCTGAAAGGGTACCGGTCAAGTTTGAGCTACACACGCCGTCCGTTGATTGGTCGACAGAATCGACACTCCTGTGCACGAGGGGGATGATAACAAACACACACAGTAGCGGCAAGATATTTCTGGACAACGGAGAAAGCTTTGTTTATTGAAGAAAATGTTCACCGATGTGCAAAAGTTCACCGTCCTTCTTGGATGTCCTACATTGTTGCTCTTTGTTCTTTGTGCGCGTTCTTCTTTTTCATTGGATTTATTAGCGGGCTACACTGTGTCGGGCTGCTATGAGATCATGATGCTAACGTAGCTGCCGCGGCTATCGCCGTCCGGTTTAAACCCCGCCCACCATAAGGGTACTGTCGGCTTAAACCCCGCCCACCATAAGGGTACTGTTGGCGGTGGAAACGTGAGCTGTAACTGATCTAATCGTACCGGACCTAACTGCACCTCTCAGTTAGGTCCGTTAAAGTGATGCTCACTGCAGAGCTAGATGGGCGGAGCTTGACCTTGTCCAGCTCCACCTCTCTGGACCAATCTAGTCCAGCTGGTTGTGTTTTAGGCTAGCCAATCAACCTAGTTAGGGTTAGGGTTATGGTGAGCTTTACAGGTTAAGGTTTGGTTAGGTTTAGGAGTAAAGTTAGTTTCAGCTGGAATTCGAACACTATGTGGTTTAAAATAAAGAGGCTTAGGCTGAAAGGAAGGATGGGGGGGTGTTAAGACCAATGACAACTCTGTGATACTCAGTTAGTTCCGTTGTTATGCATGAGTGTTAGAATGAGCTACGGCTGTGTTATACGGAAAAGCTAAACCACTCACTCAGACTCCGCTATACGAGATAAACAAGATTTTAGCTCATCACAGATGTTCTCCTAAACCGAAGTGATGGAACTTTTCAGCTTTATTCCTTTGTTGACAACAATCTCGTGAGCAGGATGCAAAATAATTCTTGTTGTTTGGGATTTTGGCAGTAAGACAAACAGAATTATGCTCAAGCTCTTAAACCACTTTAGTTTATTGGAATAAACTAATCAGCATGGTGGGAAACAGCAGAATCCACTTTGTACCAACTAAAATGTGACAATCTAGTCTTAAATGATATAATGGCTTAATGGTTATAATTAGTGCTGTCAGTTAAACGCGTTATTAATGGCGTTAACACAAACCCATTTTAACGGCGTACATTTTTTTATTGCGAGATTAACGTTATTATTATTTCCTTTCACCCTGAAAGACTGCTCCAAGTGAGAATGTTGAACACTACAGTATATGCCAATGTTGTTTTAAATGTAAAAACATTCGCAAAAAGCAAGACGATCTACTTTTCCATGTTGATAAGAGCATTAAAATTAGAAAAAAAGAATGGGACAAAAAGAAATCAAGGGACATTTAGAATAGATCAAATTGTGCGATTAATTATGATTAATCGCAAGTTAACTATGACATTAATGCGATTAATCGCAATTAAATATTTTTGACAGCACTAGTTATAATAATTCACTAATAAGTAAATGTATGGATATTTTGTTAGTAGTAGTTTTTGGTTAAAGTTCTTAATACATGACATAATAGGCATTCCTCCTGACCTCTCAGTCTATCTCAGGGAATCATTCCAACCCTCCCACTGCCACCCACCCACCTCCACTTTAAGGTACCATTGGCTCGGATCCATCGAGAATATTTTCTAGATACAGTCCAAGTATTAAGTTTGGCAGTTTACAGATAAGGACCATAAGGAAGAGAGAGAGAGAGAGAGAGAGAGAGAGAGAGAGAGAGAGAGAGAGAGAGAGAGAGAGAGAGAGAGAGAGAGTCATTTTTATTAGGCTGTGTCGTGTTTTTATTTTGGAGCGTGGACAGATTATAATAATCTATGAAATGATGGCTTTATTGGCTCTAATATCGGAAGAGGCCCAGAGCAGGGTAATAGACTTCGATGTGTCCTGCTGGTTCATTAAAATGCACTTTCTGCTTCTCTGCAGAAGATCACTGCTGTGGTGACCCATCAATTCAGGCTTGGGAGAATAAATCCCCTGTTCTGAGACTTCTATCAACATCTTAACCGTGACTTCCTCTTCACTATATAATAGGGCTATTTCCTATTCAAACGTTGATTCTCATCACTAATGTTATTCTAAGGTACGATTGGTGATTCAGAATCGAGTGCAATCAAAAATAAACTGTCAGAGTAAAGAGACCGGAGAGGATGTTTCTTCCTCATTTTGAAGGAATAACAAATAAATGACCTCAGACAATACAGAACCCACCAGGAAGACCAATCATCAGTGGTAATGAGTCAGTGACTGAACCATTACCAATCATCAGTGGTAATGAGTCAGTGACTGAACCATCGTCAAAGTTTGTTGATTTTCATATTAAGCCATTTGTTACAGACCTGCCCGCCTTTATCCAAGACAGCAACATTTGTGCTCAATAATATCAAAGAAATACAAAACATTTGAACTTCCTTTCTAGTGACAATGGACTTTGAAGCACTCTATATGAACATTGACCACAATTAAGGATTTAAGGCGCTGTCAAATTACTAATTACTAATTAAAGAGACCATCAGAGCAGATGCCCCCAGCAGTTTATCTTAAATCTTACAGAATGGACTTTAACCAACAATGTATTTCTATTTCAAAATACATTCTATAAACAGACAAAAGGTATGGCAATGGGTGCCTGTTTTGCACCAAACTATTCTAACTTTTGGGTCTATGGGAGGAAACGTTTGTCTACTCCAGTCTAAATCAATTTATTGAGAAGATTGTATGGTGGGGTAGATATATAGATGACATTCTTTGTATATTCTCTGGTACAGAACAGGAACTTTTACAGTTCCATACATATCTGAACAACACAAATCATAATTTAAAACTATGTCTAGAATTTTATTTAACAAACATCCATTTCCTAGATCTTGAGATATCAAAAGACAATGCAGGTGATTTGCATACTTCCATGTTCAGAAAACCCACTGATCGTAACACCATACTGAGGGCAGATAGCTAGCACCCATCTTGGCTTGTAGAGAATATCCCTTTTGGCCAATTTCAAAGGATTAAACGTATCTGTGATTCTGAAGAGGGTTTTGAAATAAATGCTCAAGACATGAGTCAAAGGTTTAAGAAAAGAGGGTATAAACACAAGACCATCAATTCGGCTTACAGCAGAGTTAAATAACTCAACAGAGAGCAATTATTGGTTCAGAAACATAAGAGACAGCAAAAGTCAAACCAAGTATATTTTGTTACACAGTAAAGCAGTCAAGCCAATAAGATAAATCACATTATTAAGAGAAATTGGGACATAATAAAAAGTGATGTCTTCCTGAGGGAACCGTCAGCTTTAAAAGAGCTCCTACTCTAAGTGATAGACTTGTGAAAAGCTATATTCCACCTGTGCAGAAAAAAACTTGGTTAGACCCAAGAGGAGGTAATCATAAGTGCGGAAATTGTAATCAATTGTAATGATGTAATTTCAGTACGAAAGGTATGTACTACTTCACTCATAAATTATAGGCTAGATAGAAATAAATAGTAAATTGGGCAAAAATGTAAAACAAATGCATTGTAATTTGTCATTTCCGCTTACAACTTTGAGCTACAATGACCACAGACTGATAAGTCATCAAGAAAATTATTTATTTGCGTCAGTTTCGTGATACTCTACTATTGGTTGAAGAGCCAGGGTAAATGAAGATACTTTGACGCAATGAAAAATTGAATGGCTAGCCAAAACCAGCTAGCTGCCATAACACAGGGGTATACCAACACACTTCTTAGCTGTTGTTTTTGTGTCCAGACTTTGCAGACCTTGAATCAGGCTCTCGTCAGCAGTGCCTTTAGTGGTGGATTAGTCCTAGAACAAGGCCTGTGTTAGACGACCTGGCCAGACCCTGTCAGACACACAGAACCACAGTTGTACAAGCAGCAGCAGCAGCAGCGCCACAGCTAAGGCCGGGGATTTGACCTCGTCGGCGTACAGAGCTTCCTGTAGCTTTAGATTGTCCATCGCTAGCATGTTCCTTCACAACAGACAAAGAGAAGCCGCTACGGACCGACCTACGCCCCTCACCCGACCTGAAGGTTGGGATCCACGCTAACAGGAGATGAACAGCTGTTATCTGACAGTTCGATTCTCGGCAGACAAGATTAAAGAAAGCTTTGTTTTTTCCCCCCCCAAAGGAATCCCTGGATTGTCTCTGGATTTCCATCTATTAGCAAAGGAGTGCTTTCAGGAGAGCCCTTATCGAGACAGAGAGCAACCCAGCGACCGTGTGATCAAATAACAGAAGCGAGAGCGAGCTGTTCTTGTCCGTCAAAACCTGAGAGCCATCATAGTCGTGGTCGTATCCCACAGAGCCAACAACGCTAGCCACTGTTGCGATGGCGCTAAGGGTTAGAGCAGGAAAGAGATGTGCTGAGAGGGAGCAGTCTGAGCAGACTGTGGTCAGATGAAGAGTCCTGTTAGATGGTTTAATGCCCTGAGACGCCCCGGGACATTCGTTTGGCTCCAGGGTCGACCCAAGCGCCTGCCGCTAGATTTGCTTCTCCGGCGTCGCCGCTTCCCACGGGGGTTATGTCATATTATCTATGTATGTATGGAGCGTCGTGGATCTGGGAGGACTCTCTTTACATCCACTCAAGGTTTTGATGAATTCATTCAGCGCTTAGTGGACCTTCGGTTCTGAACAGGGCTCTTGAGTCATCCGGCGGCACACGAGAGAGGGAGAGGGCGGTTTGTGGGGGGACGGAGCCCAGTTCATTATAATGAGACACCAGGGGCCTCATGTATGAAGACATGTGGATTTCTTACAAAAACCTTGCGGACGCGGAAATCCTATGGACAATTCAATCCGGATATAGCACGCTTTCACGCAGATTCTCTTTGAACATCCCAAATTAGCGTGGAATTGAGCGCACATGCACAAGCCCGACTCTCCGCCCCGTCTCCTCCCTCATTTAATATGAAAATGAGTATAAATCTGCACGGTCGTCATGACAACCGAGCTGTTTGCCAGGACCAATGAATCAGGGGTTGACCCAGGCCACCTTGCCACGATATTCGTAAGGCGCATTTGGACATCACAGATTATTTGCACGTTTTAAAAAACCTGGCTATCGCTGCAAATTGCGCTTTGATTTGCTTGGTTCAAGGCATCATAATGGAAACCGTAGGTTATATACCCGGCTGAGATGCGGATGATCCCGTTTAAAACAGCCGGAATGGCGCAGCTCATATTTCTTACTGAGCGGTCATTCCCTCTGTAATGATCCTGTTGCCAGAAAACAACCATGGATGCATGCATTGGATGCATGCTGATAATAGGTTGTTCCCATATACGGGTGTCAATAATATGTAGGCTACATATTTCAAAATCGACCAACTGGTTCATTGATTTATTTGTGCTTGTGCTTACTCCACGCAACATCAAGTAATAACCTTGCAGTCAAGAATTTTGCGAGAAATACGTGAAGAGAGATCCATTAACCTAGATGTGCGTGGTCCTGAAAATATGAAACGTTTAATAAACATCACTGAAACTAATATTGCTGGGGCTTCCTTTTAATTCCAATATTGACAATATCGTTTTATGAGTCTGTTTGGAAGTTTAGCCTAACATCAACAGTGTCACATTATACGTCTCAACAATAACGCATGATTTAACTGCATTTAAGATCACGCATCGCAACGTTCAAATCCACTTTTAACTAGCCTCATATTGCAATATTAGTTCATGACTCGTGATCGAGTCGGCCTAATGCTGTTGCGCTGCATTGCCTCTGTGTGCCACCAACTGACAAAATGACAAATGTGCTTAAGCAAGCCATGCAGTTTGCGTGGAAATCCACACTTTTCCACGTCAGTTTTTGTACATCCGGTCGTTTGCGTGAAAAGTTGCTGACGGAGCTTTTTTGTGCGCAAGCAAGCTTCGTATATCAGCGGCGCCCTTAAACGTCTCCTAACGAGCACTGCGGAAGCAGGTGGGGGGGCAGGGTTTTATACTTTGTAAGGTTGAGAGGCTGGCTCGAGGCAGCCCGTTGGTTGTTTCCCTGGGACTTCCTGATTGGACGATATAACGTGGTCAGGGTTGGCATAACAAATGTCCATTAAACTTTGTGCGTACGTGTCTTGTTCAGAAAACACGTTAAAGTATGTTATTGCAGTAACTTGCATGATTAGTTTAATTTAGTTTTTAGTTTATTCGTTTTTGTTAACAGGGACCATGTATAGAACAGGTTCTAGCTAAACAGGGTTAGCTAAACAGCTAATTTGCACCTGTGGTCAAACAGGTTCATGTTTACTAATGGTGTTCAGGTTAAGTAAGGTACTTGTAAGGTACATTATTTGATAGGGTTAGGGTTAACCCTAATGCTCCTTAAGGGTTCATTAATGTACCCTTATTGTTAAATGTTATACATGCATTTATGTGTGTATGTGTGTGTGTGCGTAGCGTGTGTGTGTGTTAGAGCTCACCTTGATGGGACGTCTTGAAGGTGAAGGACTGGAAGCCGCCGGTGAGGGCGGAGGAGTCGATGACTTCCACGCCGTACTCGCTGTGGCTCCTCCGGTACAGAGTGACCACCACGATCAGGACCACCACCACCAGGACCCCCGCACTCAGCCCCGAGTACAGAACCACGTCACTGCTGCTCTCCACCTCTACCAGCGGGAAGGGAGGGAGGGAGGGAGAAGAGCGGGCGGAAGAACAAGAATAAAGAATTATTGATCAGGAGTTAAAGTATTAAAAATATATATTTGGGGGATTTTATAGATACGAACGCCTGAACAGGCAACAGGCTGATTACCGGCCACTGACATGCGGCCGTAGACGACGCGTCATCAACACGCCCACTGACGTGAGGCGTCATCAACACGCCCACTGACAACCTACTGCTCATTCACACATGAGCTAGTTAGCATCATCTCTGGAGAACCTCCTGCCCCAGGAGCAGGCTGTTTTCAGGAGGTCGGATGTGCGGAATGTCGTTCAGATATGCGAGCCAGCAGTAGATTCACGGTAGAATCTGCGGAGGTGCGTGCCTGTGTGAAAACAGCTAGTGTGTGTGTGTGTGTGTGTGTGTGTGTGTGTGTGTGTGTGTGTGTGTGTGTGTGTGTGTGTGTGTGTGTGTGTGTGTGTGTGGTAGTGTGCTGGAGAGAGAATGAGAAGAGTGTGAGAAGCTAGTGCTAATGAGGATCCACACAGGGAAAGCACTTCTTATCAACCCAACACCTGAATGTCATTTCACAAACAGCGTTGGGTCTGATGTGTGTTGCCACGGAGCTGTCCACAGGGACAATCTGACGCGATTCATTAAATTAGCTAATTACCGGCGATTAGCCTGTAGCCGGTCCAAACGGCACGTGGCAGCATGTGGCGTCCACCCACCAAAAGAGCTGAAGAATGAGTTCCAGCTTCAGTTCTTCAAGAAAATAATGAGCTCCGTTGAAGAAAAGAAAAAAGAAAACAGGTGGACTTTTCTGGGGAAGCCTGATAAGTAGCCAGAGGCATTATGGGAGGAGAATTCAGACCCAGTGTGCAGTGTTGGTGTTAACAGCTACAGTAACAGGTTAATTGAGGGCTGGGGAAGTTTCCACAGATGTGGCTGCATCTGTTGAAGCGGTCTAAACTGTTGCCCGGCGTCGATAAACAAACTCGATGCGATGACAAGATACACATAATGACAAGAAAGGCAAACACAATAAGTTTAGGCCATTATGCATAATCCGTGATTGACGTTAAACACACGCAGATCTGGCAGACATGTTGGACACGTAGTTCGTAATGTACCGGATGGATGAGCTGATCACAGAAATGGCTCATATTTAGCGGAAATAGGATAGTTTGAATGACGCCTCGTTCATCAGAGAGATTTATGTGTGATGGATGTCGTTTAAGGGGGTAGCGATAAAGTTCCGTTTTGGATCGTTATAATGTACTGAATCAGGGCTGTGACATTAAATGGCGTCGACAAATGATTGATGTCATGTTTCAGAATAAAGTCCCTCCCTGCTATCGGTGATCCTTTATTCCAGAATGTTTCTCAGCATAAAGAGAGGATGTTTAGTCTAATTTCCTGCTCTGAATATGTTTGCGACCCAGACATTAACTTTTGTGAATCTGCTTCAACACAAATAGTTTTCACCCAATCAACATCTTCCGGTGATATCAACATCCCCGTGAATGTGATCACACCGCTCTACCACACACTCAATTAGCATTAGCTAATTAGTAATTAGCTGGTGGCCATGAACCATTAGGCAATACGTTTCTATATACAGGATGCCACGTTTGCTGAAAATGGATCCTCAAATATCTAGCTCATGTCGGCGATCTCCTGAAACCCCATGTGCAAATCAGGGGACCCCAAGTGGGGCCCCGACCCAGAGGTTGGGAACCCCTGGTCTAGTGGCGGGGGTGTTACATCAGAGCCCAAAGGATCCAGTTCAAACTCAAACCAAGTCCTTCCTGCAGGCCTACGGTATACATAATGTTGACACATCCTTGTGTTATGACCTGCATCTCCTTATGCTCTCTTTGCCTTGTTCTAATTGGTTCAATGTCACCTTTTCCTCTCTAGCCGACTAGGAGACGGAGCCCCACCGTCATGTGACCCCTCTCAAGGTGTCTGTCTGGCTCGGTGTCCGATGCCCGAGGCCATCAGGCAGGTCAGGGGGTAGGGTGTCAGAGGAGAGAGTCCTCTCATCTTGTTTCGATACAGGCGTGTGCGGAGCCCTTTGTGACTTTAATTGTGATTATGAAAAAAAACCTGACATGACTTTGAAAGATCATTGGATGGTTGAGTTTAGAAGCCGATGCCCTTTGAACTTTGAACTTGGCTGTGGTCCCCATCGTGATAACCTACAGTTCGCGAATAATTACACAACACTAATCTCAACTTTATTTTCAAAATTATGCAATTAAAGGAATGGATCATCAGATACCTTCCCTGAAGCCCTGTTTCAATTATGCATCACAATTATGCATGCAATAATATATTAGATCACAATGCATTCAAATTATGTTTTTCTGCATAGTTTAGCATTTTCACATACATATCATTATGCACCATGGGGCATAAAGATGATCATAATGCATCAGAAGTAGGAACTACAACCACGCATAAAAGATGCATATTCTCTGACTTTATATGACTTCATGAAGCAGACCACCAAGCAGACCATTTTAAGGGCCAGAAATGGGCGAGGATGAACTTGTGGATAATGAGAAACATAGCTTTTATACAGCATTCAAATTAAACATCGTAGTTGATGAAACTCATAACAGGATTACGAGTGGTTCAAATGGAGGCGATTTGAAACCGGAAAGCGCTGAAACAATGTGAAGAGGCCAGCTCCACACAGAGACAAGCAGAGGGCCTCGTCCACCGACCGATGTTACAGCGGGATTTAAATGGTCCGTGTTCCGGCTGCACATCAGTGTTACTGACACTTCCGCGCTTCCACTGTCTCCTTCCGCGCTTCGCTTGATATGCCGTCAGGGGAAGGTTTCCATGCACGGTACATACATACACCCGCCGACAGCACAGGCCGGCTGGGTTCTCAGCAGCGCTTCTGTTCACTCACTTCTGTACTACTGTATTACGGTCGGTCGGTCGTGGCTCAATAACATCAGCACTGCCAGGGACTAGGGGTCCCACTGCCACTGGGCTGAGCAATGCTAGGAACATATGACCACAGGGTATTTTATGGGGTTTTATATATTAGTGACTACGTTGACACATTGGTCATGTTTGCCTGAATTGTGTCAGTTGTTGTACAGTTTACACTCTCAGTGGATGTGAGGATGGTGGTGTGTAATCCTACCATGGAGAACCCTCACCCTGGAGAACCCTCACCCTTGAGTATCCTAACCTTGATCCTGGAGAACCCTTACCCTTGAGAACCCTAACCTTCACCCTGGAGAACCTACCTTGTGGCTTGATGTCATGAAGCAGCTTTCGATCTGCAATGACAAGGACACAACAAAACGTCCGGTTCAGTCTCACCTCAAAGCTTTTACACGTGTGTGTGTGTGTGTGTGTGTGTGTGTGTGTGTGTGTGTGTGTGTGTGTGTGTGTGTGTGTGTGTGTGTGTGTGTGTGTGTGTGTGTGTGTGTGTGTGTGTGTGTGTGTGCAT